>JAFHBW010000208.1:0-43684 GCA_019022765.1 Westerdykella sp. P71 | reverse complement strand
CTGCAATAACAGAGCGTAGGCAAGATGCTCTTAGGGACTTGTATTCTGTAACTGCAGAGAGCTCTAGTGCAGTTAGATGTGTTTACTTTTAGAATTTACCTCTATATTGCTAGCTGAGACCTAGGCAAGAGGCAGTAGTTTCTAAAGTGGGCGCGACACCTTTTCTGTCACCCGCGTGCTACGGTAGCGGGCCTGCTGCATCGGCCGTTGAGACACCACCGGTCCTCGTACCATTAGGTTCAGTACCATGCAACTATGCCTATTCCGGTGTCCTGTGTATCACACAGTGTGTGGTTTATTACTTGCACCGGAAACACAACAGCCAACTGGCCCTTTAACCAATAAGTAGAGAAACACAGGCGCAATCCACGCATCCGAACTATCCCCTTCGTAGCAAGTAACGTCACCATTTCGCAAAAGGTTCAACTTGCAACACCAAAGACACCACTCTCCAGGGCAGCACGGGCGAGCTTCCCCGCCGCCGCTGGACATAAGGTTAACTTACTAAACCCACTACCCCGCAGCCCCCCACCAAGGCGCCTTATTTCCGCGGCGGTGAGGCGCGGCAGAAAAGCTGCGATACTCGGCAATTCGGCACCTCACGTCCAAACCGGATTGGCATGATTACTGTTCGCCTGGCCCTTCACCCATGGATTCTCAATGCAAATGTCGTGCTATCTTCGCTGCGATGGCATTCTATTCAGCTTCTCCCCACTCGACATCTGGTGACCATCGATTGCCTCCCGTTCCCAGGGAATTCTGGACTGCACCACGGTCAATTGCTGAGCCATACCATGGTCTCAGAATCCGACCGAGGTCCATTGACAAGGGGCACGGAAAAACCGTCATCCAACCGGAAAAGGCCCTGTGAAGAGTCAGTGAAGGGCTCTGGGGAGTCAGAAAACTCTGTGCCTCTGTCGATCCACTGAACCAGAATGCCAGAGCATGAACAACACAACGCCATGAGCCGCTCGGCCAAGAGCGGCACCTCAGAGAAATCGCAGTTATCAGTGGAGGACATTGGCGTGACGGAAGAGGAGGTCGAAGAAGTCGCGTGCTCAAAAGACGATACCATATCCGTAGCGCACTCCCAGGCCTCAACGATATCTGAAGACGAGGAGAACAGACCACCCGCTCACAGATCCCGGACCAATATTTCGAGAACCACCTCTGTGACCCCGGATGCCGTGATTGTACCTCGTCGTGACCGGAGAGGCCTATTTGCACACCTCACTCTAATCCCAGAGGTTGAATGCGCCTACGACTATGTCCCCCGGACGAAATGGATTATTACGAGCATCGTCGCCGTCTGTGGGGTCGTTGGGCCCATGGGGTCCGCCATTGTCCTGCCGGTGCTTGGGGATATTGCAAAGGAGTTTGACGCCTCTCCTGTGCTTGCCAACATGAGTGTCGCCGTGTACATGCTGGCTATGGGCATCTTTCCCTTGTGGTGGTCCTCGTTTTCCGAAACCAGCGGGAGACGCACGATATACATCGTCAGCTTCGTGTTCAATCTTCTTTTTGCAGTGCTGTCGGCCGTAGCGACCAACATTTCCATGCTGGTTGCGGTACGGACGTTTTCAGGCGGGGCGGCAGCTTCTGTACAAGCCTTAGGTGCGGGCACGATCGCAGACATCTGGGAAGTTAAGGAGCGTGGAAGAGCATTAGGACTTTTCTACTTGGGACCGCTCTGCGGACCGTTGTTGGCAGTAAGTAATCACACATTGGTACTTGACTACAGAATTAATAGTAATATAGCCGATCATCGGTGGAGGACTTGGTCAGGGATTCGGATGGAGAAGTACACAGTGGTTTCTTGTGATATACGGGGCCGTCACACTCGTCCTGATCATTTTCGGACTGCCCGAAACGCTACCCGCTAGGAATAATAAGCCCGCCTCTGCAACAGAACTTCCGCAACATAATCCGCCGACGCTCACTGCGGCTCAGGAAAAGGAAGGCGTCAACCCCCGTCCGCAAACGCTGGCCCGGACGTCGACTCGCGCCTCAGTTTCCCAGGCCACCAGAACCTTCGCCTCCACCTTCCGCCGCTTCTTCATCGACCCGCTCTTCGTCCTCACCTGGTTGCGCTACCCTCCCGTCGCCCTCACCGTCTACTACGCAAGCATCACCTTCGGCTCCCTCTACTTCCTCAACATCTCCCTCCAATCCACCTTCTCCGTCGCCCCCTACTCCTTCCAAACCTTCATCCTAGGGCTCCTCTACATCCCCGGCTCCCTAGGCTACGTCGTCGCCTCCATCTTCGGCGGCCAATGGATCGACCGCATCATGGCGCGCGAAGCTCGAAAAGCCCAACGCTACGACTCCCACGGCAAACTGGTTTACCGACCCGAAGACCGCATGAAGGAAAACGCCTGGATCGCAGGAGCCATGTGGCCGCTGGCACTGATGTGGTACGGGTGGAGCGCCCAATACGGCGTCCACTGGATCTGCCCCATGATCGCGAACTTCTTCTTCGGCGTGGGCAGTATGCTCGTGTTTGCGCTGGTGACGACCATGTTGACGGAGATGATGCCGAAGCGGGCGAGTGCGGGCGTGGCGATCAACAATTTCTGCCGGAGCATGTTTTGTTTTGTCGGTGCGGTGGCGGCGGATCCGATTATTGCGGCGATTGGAAATGGGTGGTTGATGGTTATTCTTGGGGGTGTAGGGTTGGTGAGCGGAGTGGGTGTTATCTTGGCGATGGGACGGTGGGGGAATGTGTGGAGAGAGAAGATGGTGGAGGTGCTGGGGTAGGTAGGAGGGTTCATGAGGAAAGTTGGGCTGCTTAGTGTTTTCGTTTTGGTTGTTCTAGGTGTGCTTCGAGCATGAGCATAGCGTGAGCATAGCATGGGGTTTAGGCGTAGCATCCTGGGATATATATAGACCGCTTCTTCTCGAACTGAATCCTTTAAGACAAACTGGCGACCTTCTCACTCAACGGCTGTGATCCTGGTTGCATTGATTCTCGGCACTCTTGAGATTATGATCCCGCTCCCTACGAGAACGGAGCGATCGAACTAGTAATTACCATCTTCAACCTTACTGACTGTCTGATAGAGACTGCCACCTGAGTGTTTCCGCGAAATATATGGTCTCTGGAACATACAACTCACAGGCGTACGTGCGTGCCTTCCTCATGGTCGCAGGGAGACCGCTCCTTCCTCATCAACGACCCCGCCAGCGCACCTTCCTTCCCATGAAATAAGCTCAAAGCTAAACCCTAATGCAACGACACAGTCAACCTTAATTCGTCGGCAAAAATGTGTCTTGTGCATGCAAGAGATGGCAAGAAGTTCAATGTGTGGTTGGCTTTCCACGTCCCGTCCCAGTTAGTGAGACGCGGATGAGCATTCTATGGATGGCTTAGTTATTGCATAATTTTATTTGCACTAACTGCTCTGGTGACTCGTTTCTTCGAATAGAGAAATCGACACCTAGGTAAAGAAAATTCCATTTCCCATGCGAATGCATCCTATTGTTGCGCCTCTTATCGCATAAACTCACCTTATCTATTTTCCGGAGTAGGTCCACGCTGTCGCCATTCGACATAATCAAAAACAATTTCAAAAGACTAGGGTTATTTCGCTTTCTCCTTTAATTTTCTCAGTCCCTCTTCCTGCCCGTCCTATCAAATACACAGATCCTAGGGGATGTTGTTTGCCGTCCCGTTTCCCATCCTCCACCTCATACACAACCCTACACAACAGTATGGCCCCACTTCCGGTTACACATACATATCCGTAGCCTAAAATCAGATGCGGGCACTAGTTCTCGAGGTCCAGGGGAGGTATTCTGGACAGGGGTGTGTAATCATATGCGGAATATGGGCAGCCGTTTTGTCTAGACGACCACGTGGATAGATATATGTAGTTATGTATGGGAACAACGGCAATTCTTGGACGGGACACTAGAAAGGACAAACATTGATACACTCAGCATTTACAGGGTAAGAGTACAATTCTTTTCCCCAAATTGCACTGAACACAAAGATTCTTCAAGAAGTCGCGCTCACTGCATTCCAAAGAGAACGTAAAGGTTTATAACCAAACCAAAGAAATGCTCATATATTTGATCAGAACAAGCTCGTGCGAGTTCCGAATAAGTGCCCAAAAACCGTACTACGGTACATGCAGACATACAAGACGAAAGCTCCTCCAAGACTGCTTTTGTTACAAACAGCAACGAGGTCATAACATCAGATCATCCTTGCCGCTTCCTAATTTCTATTTCGATTTCGATTTCCATCCCAACTTCCTTTCACTTCACGTCCTTCCACCTAGTGCTTGAACTGATCCTCAGTAACACCCTTACCCATAGCCGCCGTCGAGCTGACACCACCCGTCACCATCTTCAGCATGTTATCGATATAGTTCGCGCCAGACCACTTCTGATGCGTAAGGACCTCGACGCCGTTCTCGGCCTCGGGCTCTTGGATGATCTCGCCGTAAGCGCGCATGCCGTGCTTGGAGTACGCCTTGGAGAAGGTGTCGGCGATGAGGGCGGTCTGGTGCAGACCGGCCAGGGTGATGAACTGCCAGCAGTAGCCGAGCTTGGCGAGGCGCTTGATGTAGGTCTCCTGCTCGTCGCGGGGCATGGCGGCTTTCCAGTTGAAGGAGGGGGAGAGGTTGTATGCCAGCCTGAAAACCCGCGTGTTAGTATTCAGTCATCGGATGGTAGGGGGAAGGTGGGAAACGTACTTCTGTTCGGGCCACACGGCGTGAACACCGTCAGCGAACTCCTTCGCCTGAGCATAGTCGGGAAGCTTGCTCTCCATCCAGATCAAATCGGCATAGGGCGCATAGGCAACGGCGCGGTTGACGGCGCACTGAGTTCCACCCTGGTACCTGTAGTAGCCCTCACGGGTCCTCGCGACTTCCCAGTCAAAGTAGACATCTACGCCAGTGATACCCTTGGCGATGGCCCTCGCCTCCTGGTTGCTCTTGCCCTTGCTCTGCGCCAGGAAATCGCTGATGAGGCCCTGCTTGTTGACGTGCACGCCGGCATTGATGGTGTCGATGACGGCCTCGTGGAAGAGCTTGAGGTTAGCCTCCTTGGTCCAGGCATCCTCGATGGCCTGGAGCTCGGAGCCGTTCTTGCCGGCTTGCTCAGCGGCGTACATGAGCTCGGAGAGGGGCTGGAGAGCAGGGTTCGTGCAGCCCAGGATGTAGTGGTGGTCGCGGGGGTCGATAGTCGAGGTGATGAGGGTGGCGGCTTCGGAGTCGGTACGGGCGATGGCGAGGAGGTCAGTGCCTGTATTATTGTTAATTCATGACTTCGAGAGTAGTATCAGCGGTGGAAACCCACCCATGATGTCGGCCTGGGCACGGATGGCAACAAGGCGGTTGATGTGCTCGCTGATGGGCACCAGCACCTTTCCAGCCATGTGTCCGCACTTCTTGGTTCCAGGGGCCTGATCCTCAATGTGAATACCGGCAGCACCCTTCTCGATGAAGAGCTTGGTGAGCTTCATGATGGCGGTCAAGCCACCGTGACCAGTGTCGGCATCAGCGATAATGGGGCGGAGGAAGTCGGTGTTGGCGACCTTTGCGCGCTTGTCCTTAGGGGTGGTGAGGCGCTCCTCGCGCTGCTTACGGTCGTGGAAAAGCTGTGCCATGAAGAGGTGCTGGACCTTGTTGGGGACAGTGGTCTGATTCCGTCAGTTACCAGATGGGATGAAAGGGTCAGTGGGAAAGCTTACCATGGGGTAGTCTGCTAGATCCGGGCCGGGTTCGTCGGTCGAAGAAGCAGTTGACGAACATTGCCACCCGGAAACATATACGGTGTCAAGGTACTTGGCCATTTGGGTGACCATGACGGGGTCGAGACAGCCATATGTGAAGCTGGCATCTCCGTTCTGATTACTCAATTAGCCAAAGATGACTCTTTCCCATGGTATGGATTGACAGTACCTTGAACCTCTCCTCAACGGTCTTCCAGAGCTTCTTTGATTGCGCATTGCCAGGATACTGGATCTTCAAGTTGCCTCTCTTTGCAACAATCTCCTCTGCGGTGAAGGGCCTGCGAGTGTATCGCCATCTCGAGTCGGTCCACCACTTCTTGACCTCCTCAACCTCCTGCCTATACTGCTGCTCCTCGGCGTCGATGTTGGACATGTTTGTTGATATGTCGATGTGGCGTCGATCAGGAATGTTTTAGTATCCCGTATACAATACCAGGAATGCAATTGGTCTCCCTTGGTCAGAAGTTGAGGGGTGGGAAGGAAGGAGTTTCTTTGAGAGTCAAGAAGTGAAAATATGACAGCTCGATGACAACGACGGAAGCCCAGGAGCTAAAAAGATCACACGAACGCTTTAAAGGGCCAGCCGCCACATCCAATACCATGGCGTTCTACAATTCATCGGGCGGAGCCGGTGATGATTCACATTGGACCGATGGTCCGCGCCGAGGAACGGGCAAAGGGAATACTCGGCGTCCCATGGTGATGAGCGCCGAGATTTCTGGGGTAGAGGGGAGCTTTCTCGGTGAGTCGTGATATGACGCAGGCCAATTCTGCGGCTGAGATTTGGTCAAGTTCAATCATTGCTGGTGGAATTTGAGGATACAACATGAGCTACAGAAATGAAACTTGTATAGAGGTTCTCTGGAGATTCTCATGGGGCACTCCCATTCACATGTTGCTCAAGGGATGCTGCGGCAACCCTCATTGAAGTTTGCTTGGAGTGACTCCGACACGTGAAGCCCCGCCACTGGGGGCCGGGGTCGGAGTGCAGGAAATAGAACGCTAGTCAACATCCGATGCTATTTTGTGCCTCGGTAAGTCTGCTTTCGGAGCTTCAACTTCAATAACGGGCTCTGTCGTACGGAGGAAATGCATTTGAGTCACAGTACATGAGGGCTGGAAGCTTTGTATTTCAAAGACAATACGTATGCACTGTCCCAAGGCGAGAACAACAGATTGTGATGTTCCTGGGGAGATATTTCGATGCCGGGGAAGCGAGGTGTTGTGCAACGTCATATCTATCAGATCCGCTTGCCCTTGCCAAACGTTTCAGTCCACTATCATGCGCTGCTGACGATCTTCTTTATCGTTTCTGGGCGCTCGCGTGCACCACAGAGACTCACATGATACTAGGGTAGGTGAAGTCGCAATCCTCTCAGGAGTTGCGTGTTTACCTAGGCTACTCCGTGCTCATTCATGCATCGCGCATTCTCCGAACCGCATCGTAGCTCCGAGGAAGTTGTTGCGCTTCACGCTCTAGAGCCATGAGTCATCCGACACCGTTTTATATTGCAGAGTCAAAAGAATATCAAGCAAGGAGAGTGGAAAAGCTTGAGAGCGCATATATCCTTCCTTACACACAATAAACGAACTCTTCCCTCGGACGAAGATTCTATTGCTCGATCGCAGAGGAATTTCCTATTATAGCACGACATTCACAAGGTAGGTAGGGTGCCTAAGAAACCCTGTCAGGCATACAACGAATTCCACTTGGCCGGCCCCATAGCTCCAATGACAGTCTCCCTTCCTCGCGGTATAGAAAATATTTCCCAAATGCGCGTAGAAAAACCGTATCCAATAGTGGAGAAATTCGTGGCCGTGACTCATTTTCTGGAGACTAATACCAGCTTCCGATCGAATATCTTGTCTCTCACACTTTATTGAAGAGTACCCCACTTGGGGTTGCTGGTCCTCCGCGGAATATGGAAAGAGTCTCAAATTGGTAATAAGGGAGATGGGTATCGAATGCTCAAAACCGTTCGGGGCCGTGACCCATTTGTCGTCAAGTGACTCCTCCAAACGAGCCTAATTCTTCAGTGCTTCACATCAGTCCCCCTGCTGTCTCTACCATTTACATCATGTGTCCCTCCATCTTCAAGTGTATTGTCCCGCAAGGAATACCCTAGTTATGGTTCAGGGGGGCTATGGGCGTGCGTGTTGCTTAGACCAAGGCGAAAGTGGGATCGACCTGGTATTGTGATCCCATGGGCCGACAGTCCTATATGGCTCGCGGAATCTGAAGGCAGGGCTGAATATGGACAGGTTGATCGCATTGGTATATTTGGAAGCGGCGTTTCATGGATTTCCTTCAGCCGTACGGCAGTATTTCCTTCGGCTTCGCCACTACTTTGGCCTCATTTGAATCTGACAACGTGCTATGCGAGGCAAAGTGCCTCACTTGATTGTGATCCTCTTCATTCGGGTCCGTCTTTTGCACAATCGCCAGCTCATTTTCCACGGCCCCTCTCGCCTTATTTTTGTTGGGCTGATATGTTGGGGGCGGTAGTTCCAACGTGCTCATGAAAGTAGACTGCTGTCGCCTACGTGAAGGAGCAGCCACTTCCATGCTGTGTGGGGACCCATCACCGTAATAGTAGTAACCGTTATGGGTCCGATAGCTCACCAGTTTCCCGAAGATTCGTTTAAAGATCGGTTGTAATGAGGGAGCGGAAGCGCATACGATCGCGGTGTTGATCTCGACCTGGCTCCAGAACAGCATATATGCTCCCTTGTATTGACCTTCCGACCCGCTGTTGGACCACACATAGAGCGACCAGATGCGGAAGCCAGATGCTATAGGGACGAGGAGCCCCGCGGAGAAGACGGCTATCAAAGAGGCTCGTTTTAAGGTTGGCATGCGGAGCTGGAGAAGGGATGGCAAGGGGAGGGCGAGAATGGCGGCGTCGGAGACCATGTTGAAGCCGGCTTGACTGTAGTAGAGGACTGATCGGTTGAGGCAGCGTGACGCGTATTGGGGATCGAATATCCTGTAATCCAAGGTCACTGACGGGTCGTACGGGCATTCGA
Organism: Westerdykella sp. P71; assembly: GCA_019022765.1. Lineage (NCBI taxonomy): Eukaryota > Fungi > Ascomycota > Dothideomycetes > Pleosporales > Sporormiaceae > Westerdykella > Westerdykella sp. P71. Next base: position 34,914 of record JAFHBW010000208.1, on the reverse strand, counting down.
AGCCATTCAGGAAGGCTGTAACGACGGTGAAGACCGACACGATGGCTAAGCAGAGGAGGACCAGGCGCCGAAAGTTACGAGACGTTGCGAAGCTCAGGTAAAACACCAAAATTGATATCTTGATCAGTCCGAGGGCGATAACATAGGTGATCTTTGATGTTCCAACCGATCAGTTTCCACTTATCCAATGCAGTGTTTGGCTTCGACTCACTCGGTATGCGAACCAAGATATTGCAGCAGTCTGTAGAATGCGACCAAGTTCTTGTATCATTTCCGGAGGCATGACATCAGGCTGTGGAGTGTCAGTGAATACGCAGCGCGTACGTGTAGTTGATCTTACTTCCTTCCACCCAGGCGGATCACGTATGCCAGTACCTGTTACAAGCTGGTAGTGGTTCTCGACACAGAGACCCCAGGTGCAGAGCTGGAGCCAGTTAGCCAAAAGTCTTGAGCGTGCGGCTGTCCAAGAGGGAATCTCACCACCGCGGCCAGCATAATATAATCATACGACTTCAACTTGCCCGCCACAGATAGCCGGCAGTAGAATCTAGAAGATCAGGATGTTTGCATACAGCGCAACCTGATCAGACATACCGCACAGCAACCACCAACGTAGAACATGCGGTTAGGGTAAAAGCCGTAATTCGAGTGGTAGGACCTAGATCAAATGGTGCAAACATTGCTGCTGCGTGCGTGTGCCGTTGCGATCACCATGGAAGCGGATCACGTCCTGACCTTTGGAGTGCCAGCGCGAAGAAAGGAGGGAAAGATTCATATCTGACACGGACTCCCTTCGCCCAGGCTGTTGGGGTGAATTATAAGTAGGATCGGCATCCCGATTCCTCGAGGTGGGCCGCCCCGAAGGATCCGGGGGATAAAGTTCCCCTGCTGAACGCGAGCCATGCCGCATCGTACTCGGACTTTTAAGAGTGGTCATTTCTGCATTTTTGGGGGCCCAAAAGGGATTAACGCTGTCCTGCAGGCATGGATAAATGGATTCTTGGGAGAGATCTCGAGCGCCGGAATCAGCCACTCAAAGTGCCGGTAAGATATTGGGACCCACGAACTGCATCTATAATGTATGCACATGGACGCTACAATAACCTCCGCATGAGAAGAGGTAAAGTTGAGGGATCATCCCATATCAGGAGGGCCCGAGCACATGCATGCCCTGCTCAACGAGCACACACAGCAGGACGTATATGCGTTTATCTCTTGCCACCGACGCGTTCAGCACAAAAACCACTTTGGGTTGACCATACATATAAAAAATGCCCCGCATACTGGTGGTCAGCTCCATCCCCGATAAGGTTCATCAGACGGAGAGTTCCAGTGGCCAAGGCTTACTGTATGGGGCGGTGTGCTCACCATGCTTGACGACCTCAGATTGCAACTGCACACGGAGTGAAAGCATCCAGCGTAGGCAACAACACCCGGAAGCATGCGCACAGGTCTGGACGACATGTATGCATATATTAACTGCCGACGTGCATTACATCTTGTCGCTCATATATCTTGCTGTGCTTGCCTGGGGTTCGGCTTCCTTGCGCTCTGTGGAAAGTTGATGAGCAGCTGGCCTGGAATTCATCCCAACCATCGCTGAGAAGTGTCCGGGGACCTACTGAAAGGGGCCCCTATGGCTTACGCTGTCGGCACAAACTTCACAAACCCAGGGAATGTTGCGAATGTTCCGTATGTACGCATAGAACTCCGTATCATGCATTCAGATGGCTTGATGCTTTTCATTCCCGCCGAGAGTGCGGCTCAAGTCCATGTATCGACCTGGCGTAGTCCGTGAGGGCATAGTCCTTATACAGTATGATAGTAGCGGGCGCTGGCGGGCCATCTCCTGTTTGATTGGGTTTGATGGCGCATCCCACATTTGGCGCTGGTTTCATCTTGCCACGCATAGGGAGGAGAAAGAAGCTCGGGGATCGGATGCGCCAGCGCCTACGATATTGACTCCAGAAGAGGCTGGAGCAGCTTGGCCCTCACCTGTTTTGCGGCGGAGACTCGCCGGAGAGAGAGCCACGTACGAAGGGCACAATGCCAACCTTAAAAGGCCCAAAACAGGTACGATCCTGGAACTGGTCAGATCATCCGCAAAACCTCCCAGATTCAGATGTTGGTGTTGGCATGTCTGGGACTTCTCTGGGGATAGTGCCGCTGTGGGATGACGACGCCGAGAACACACGTGACACGACATGTCTTCGTGAAGATCCAGGAACGTTTTCCATCTGCACTTCAGAAGCGCCCATCTCCTGTGTAAAACATCCCCTTAACGACGCCGTGCAGTCAGACTCCTACGATCCTGCTTCATATATCTATCGGGCGTTACCCCGTGTTCCCTAAAGCTGCGCCTTATCGAGACCGCGTTCCAAGTTCTACCCCTCGACCAGCTCTTCCAAATACCGCTCTCTCCGAACTCGACCGAACTGCCAACTCTTCACGCTGCTACCGTCCGTTAGAGCTGTAGGAAGTCCTCATCGATCGTTACCGTACCTCGCACGCATGACGAATCAAACATCCACAACTTCGGCCCCCAGCGAAGGCGCGCCGAGTGTGCCTCTCCTGAGTGAGACCAAACCCGCAGAAGATGTCCATACACAGCCAACGCTGCTTGAAAAGGGAAAACGTAAGGTGCTAGGCCTGGGCCAGACGAAAGACGGCAAACAAGCTCAACAAAGCGGAACGAATGAGGCGCCCACAAGCCGAACCATACCAGCTTCAACTCCAACCCTCGCAGCATCACCTCCACTCAGTCCTCCGTTTGCCGATGGAAGGCCCTCCCCACGAGGAAGCCCGCGCATATACCCTGCAAGCATTGGTACCTCGCCGCATCGCCGCATCAATCGCTCATCGTCGCCCGGCCTGCTCCATTCACCAGCATCTTCGCAGATCTTCGAGCGCAACGTGCAGGATAGCGTGAGCGAATTGGAGGGCAGCGAACTGTCCCCACACCTCCCAACACATATTAAAACGGAAGACTACATACCGCCTGTACTGGAGGCGTCCTCCCTAGCCATCACGGATGACCATCTGAATCCCGACGAGGTGGAGATTGTTATGCACTCTGCGCACCTTCCCGTCGCCGCGACTGTCGCAGGGAGTCGCGACTCGATTTATTCACCGTCCCAGGATGACTTTTCGGTGCACACCGGTGCTCCGAGCCATACGGAGGCCACGGAATCGGCGCCCAACTACGGCTCTATAGACACAACTGACGTGCGACGACTAAGCTTTATATCCTTTGCAGATGTGGTCCAGGCCGAGAACGTGGAACTCGACCGAGACGGCTTTCAGGCCATGAGCCTATCCTCGACGGCTAACCGTTCACCCTCACCGGTGCGCTCCCCTGCGTCGTCGCACGGCTTCAGCGCGTCTCCACCCACGAGCGGGGCTGCATCAGAGAAGGGGGCAGAGTACGTGTCCTCCAAAGGTCCACGAGGACCCAGCAGCCCTACCGTGGCGCTTCATGGCACCCATAGCCCATCATCTGGCGGAGAACTACAGATTGAGACAATGCGCCAAGCTCTGCGGAAGACGCGCAGCGGCGACTTGAGCGGCGTAAGAAGCCAGCCGTTGTCTGCTCTTAGTCTTGAAGACAGTGCTGGCGACCAAGCTCCGTTCAAATAGGTGCAGGGAGTGTAGACCGGGACGAGTACCGGAGGAAAGACCGGAGCCGTGTTGAAGCCCCTGGAAGGTGGTCGCGGCTAGGAGCAAACAAGAGGGGCAGGTGAGTTCTTTCGATGCGCTGTTCGAGCTGAATGCAGGCGTCCTTTTCTCCAATTTGGATGTTTCGACGGTGTTTGGGTTACTGGGAAGGGAGCGAATGCAGTTCCTGTTTTGCTATTTCATTGGCGTGGAGAGCGGAGCTGAATGCGAGGATATCCATTGTGCTGGTTTTCTGGTTTACATTTTTCTCACCGCGAAGCGGCAGTATTCATTCAGTACACGGCTGAGTCTTGGATTGAGACGGGTGGTTTTAGGGCTGGCTGAGGGCGCTGAGGGTGTCGTCAGCGAATTCTACTTGTCTTGAGCATGATTTGCAGCCATGGCGAATGAGTTCGTGTTCCTTGCAGAGTCGGCCGTGCGACTTTGCCAGCAAGCAGACGTCGACCAGGGGCCGTCTTGTGGCTGTATAGAGAGCTGATTCGCCGGCGTCCCTGCATGTATGAGGGCGAAAGGGTGTGGTACCGATGGTCGTGCCTGACGGCCGGCGACAGTGAACTGCAGGCATGCGGCGCCGTCGCAATCCTACAGTGTGGCACACTACGGTATGGGTGCACACACATAGAGAAAATCTTCATCTCCACAGTACAAACTTGCCAGCAGCCTATAGTAACTGAAGAAATATATATATTCGATCGTCGGGTTTCTTCCTATTCTTCTACTGCGGAGACGCCAAGAAGCCCACCCATCGCCTCTCTCGGATCCTCTGTCGGCCCTTTTGTAACCACCATCCCTCCCATTCTCCCACTCTCCCTCCACTCCTCGCCGCCGTAGCGTCTGCCACCGCTCGCCCTCCGCCACGCCTCCTGCCGCCCGCTCCGCTCCCGTCCGTCCTCGAAATATGCCCAGAGTGCCCGTCCAGCGGCTCTGACAAGCAGCGCCTATCCCCGCGCCGGTGTCTAGGCACTGCACCGCTGAGAGAGAGGCGACAGACAGACCATGCGCCATATCTCCACCACCTCCATCCACAGTCCCCACAGCTCCCGAACGAGCTCTCCTCGCAGCCTTTGTTGCGCAGGTCCCCGCTGCACCTCCGACCAGCCTCCAATGCGAGGGTTGCGCCGCCTCTAGCTGGTATCGGACAACATCTACCACGCGCATGCGAAATTCTCCCCATTCAACATCCACCCATCTTCAACAATCTTTGGCGTCCTCGTAGGGATATAGCGGTTGCCGTCCGCAAGGCTTCGCCGAAGCCACTCGTGGCGCCACCAGTCGTCCACCATGGAGCAGTCAAGGAGGCCGCGGGATCGAAGAGACCTGGGGTCGCCAGAGATGACAGCCGCAACGGCCGTTCCGCGAGACGCACGCCGGGAACTATCCTCGTCGACCATACGCGCCGTGACTCCAGAGTCAATACCCGAGAATGGTGTTGCTAATCAGAGCTATGCCAGTTCCCCGCCCATCTCCCCCCGCTCAGGCGGCGGCCAGACGACGAGGGGGACGAATCCGCGCAGTTTCGTCGCACGGACGAATTCAAACGACAGCGAATACTGGAGAAACGCAAGGGAACCGGGTACGCGACCGCGCACGCGGACAATGGAGGAACGGTCCACGCGGGACAGGTCACCACCAAATCTGTTTGTGACTAGCCGTCATCGCATAGGCTCAGTTCACTCGACAGCATCCGCGACCTTCCAGGGCCTTGAAGAAGCAGTGGTCACGTCAATTGGTCATCCCTCGATCGCATCGCCCATCTCCCAACCTCCTCCACGTACATCCAGCACAAGTAGCAGACGCGTCACCAAGCAACCGCCTCGCACTGCTTCTCCAGTATCGCACATGCCCGCAACCTCAAATCACCAGCCCGACTCGTGGGTCAGCCCTGTGCCCGCTTCCGATGCCAGGAAAGTTTTAAAGTTGATGAGATCAACATGTGGCAAAATGCAAGGCATGCTCGCCTTCAGGAGAGGAGAAGCGAACCCGTGGTCTCTCTCGTATTGCTACATCAATGAAGATTCAGGTAGCCTGGTGTATGAGCCGAAGAACGATGCCTCTTATCACAGGACCCTGGTTCCGGACTTGAGAGGCTGCAAAGTACGGAGTGCATACGATGCAGAAGCCTATACGGCCTACATCCATGTTCGGCCGCACAACTCTAAACTCGAGGTCTTTCTGCGCCCCCCAACTCAGGACGAGTTCGACTCCTGGTTTGCTGCACTGCTCTGTTGGCAGCCGATGCGCCCTAAGGGGATACACAATAAGATGGCCAAACCGCAGGCGCCGCTGGTATCGGAGCGAAGACTAGCGGACAGTAGGAGATTGTCCGAAGTGTCACTATTCGGTAAAGAGGCGCCCATCATCAAAGTCGGTAAAATGATATACTGGGATACGAGTGTTACCTACAGCAATACGGGCACCCCCAAATCGGCCGGTGGATCACGGCCCCAGGCTTACCGGATACAGAGCCACGGCTCGCGACGCTGGAGGCGGGTGTCGTGCACGCTCCGTGAGAATGGCGAACTGAAGCTGTACTCAGACACCGACGTGACATTGGTGACTGTTGTGCAGCTCAGGGAACTTTCACGTTGCGCCGTTCAGCGTTTGGATCCCTCGGTCCTCGATAACGAATTCTGCATTGCCATATACCCCCAGTATACGTCGACCTCTACTTCTTTGTCATTATTGCGGCCCATCTTTCTGAGCTTGGAGTCACGAGTCTTATACGAAGTCTGGATTGTTCTCTTGCGAGCATTTACCATTCCCCAATTGTACGGCCCGAAACCATCTGTAGATGACGATGGCTCCCCTACCTTGGATCTTTTCCGCATGGAACGTTCCCTCTTCGTGAGGGTCATCGAAGCCAGGTTACTTCCGCCTATATCTCCAAAGACGGAGCACACGCCGACTCGGCCGACTTCTTCCGTCGCTAATTCTGGAGGATACTACGTAGAAATCCTCTTGGACGGTGAGACGAGAGCACGTACAATGGCCAAAGCAGAAGGTCAGTCACCGTTTTGGAGAGAAGAATTTGAATTCACCGATATGCCGGCTGTACTCGCCACTGCATCTCTGTTGCTAAAGAAGCGTATGCCTCGGCATGGGAAAGAAGTGCACGAAATGCCGGACTTCTCTATGTCGGAAGCCTCGGGTGGATATGCTGGAATCTCCTTTGACCAGACATACGGAAAAGCGGAGATATATCTGGACGACTTAGGTCCGTCGCAGGAAATCGAGAAGTGGTGGCCTCTTGTCAATATGTATGGAAACTCAGTTGGCGAAGTGTTGGTGAAAGTGTCATTCGAGGAGTGCGTCATTCTTATGGCACGGGACTACCAGCCTATGTCGGAGCTACTACATCGCTTTGATAACGGCTTGACATTACAGATCGCGCAGATGATTCCGAACGAGCTGAAGAAGCTGAGCGAGTACTTGTTGAACATCTTCCAAGTTTCGGGGCAGGCCATCAAGTGGATCCGCAGCCTGGTGGAGGAAGAGATCGACGGGACATTAAAGGAGACCCCGGCCAGTAGGCTGAGGTTCAGCAAGAGGTTAGGCAGCACAGACTCTGGTGATAGCTCTAACAGCTTTCCCAGCACTTCGGATAGAGAGTTGTTCCTCAGAGACATGCACAACAACGCCAAATTGGAAGCCAATCTGCTCTTCCGCGGCAATACCTTGCTGACCAAGGCCCTCGACTTCCACATGAAGAGATTAGGGAAAGAGTATCTCGAAGAAACCCTATCGGAGAAATTACGAGAGATCGACGAGCGCGACTACGACTGCGAGGTGGATCCCAACCGCATTGAAAGCAAGCATGAGCTGGAGAGAAATTGGAGGCGTCTCATCAACCTGACAGAAGAGATCTGGCGAGCCATCTATAATTCCGTTCCACGATGTCCGCAAGAGCTAAGACTCATCTTCCGGCATATTGCGGCTTGTGCGGAGGATCGGTATGGTGGCTTCCTGCGGACTGTCAAGTACAGCAGTGTATCCGGATTTCTCTTCCTGCGGTTCTTCGTCCCGGCCGTGCTGAATCCCAAGCTCTTTGGTCTTCTGAAAGGTAAGGGGTTCTGCATGATATCAAGAACGTCTCTGACTAATATGAACAGATCATCCCAAGACGCGGACCCGACGCACTTTGACGCTTATTGCAAAGTCTCTGCAGGGCCTTGCCAACATGTCCTCATTCGGTACTAAAGAGTCTTGGATGGAACCTATGAATGCATTCCTTACCTCCCATCGCCAAGAGTTCAAGACCTATCTTGACAACATCTGTTCGATATCCTCCTCGACGTCACCCTCACCTCCTATTCCTCCCTCCTACTCGACCCCGCTTGCGATCCTCCAAAGATTACCGCCGACATCCCGAGAAGGCTTCCCCTCACTCCCCTACCTCGTGGATCATGCCAGAAATTTTGCGGCACTTGTTGATCTGTGGCTAGACAACACTCAGAGCAGTGCACCCAATATCCAAACTACAGACGGCGATCTGCTGAAGTTTCACAACCTGTGCGTCAGCTTGCACGAGCGGACGCATGAATGCCTACAACGTGCGGAGGCTGCAGAACGGCCCACGTCAAGCCTCTCTGTGAAGTGGGAAGAGCTCGTCGAGCAATTACAAGGATCCGCATCGTTCGAGCCGTCAAGGGGCGCCGCAACACGCAACAAGGCGCAACACGCATCTTCCCTTTCAGATGTCACTGGGTCTGCGCCTACTAGTCCTGGCAACTCCAACGGGACGAACATGGCTGACGATGGTGAAAGTTCGGAGGGGACCAGTACGCCCATCACGATAAAGACGTCTCGTTCTAACAAGTCGCGTCACGGACAGACGTCGTCAATCTCCGCTTCGCAGAGCTCATTGGGTTCAACATCCGCGCCCTTCTTAACCAACCCTTTCTCTCGGAAAGAAGGTAAATCGCCAAGGCAGTACGCCCACATGGCAGGCGGCTCAGCTTCTGCTTCCGCTTCCGCCTCGGCAGCCGAAGAAGACGAAGCGGAAGAGGCAGACACACCGCCCGGCAGCTCCGACGGCCTACACCATTTCCCCACCCATCCCCCCTTCGTCTATCCACACCACGCAACCTCGCCAGTTACACACCCGTCCAACTCCTCGTCGTCATTCTCCACGCGTCGCAACCCCGAGGCGAATTTCCCGGTCAGCTTGAGCCACATCGCTACGCAGACAGGCAGGGCGATAGTGCGACGTCCTGGGTCAGCTGGGGGACAGTCCCTCGAGGGGTCCGACGCGGGAAGTTTGGATGAGCACGCCACGGCCTTACCAGTGCTCGACAAGGAGAAGGAGAAAGATAAAGAAAGGAGTCGTGGGCTGCAGAAGATCTTGCCTTTCAAGAGGAGGGGAAGGAAAGAAGAGAAGGACAGGGAAAAGGAACTCAGAGGGAGGGAGAAAGGGAAAGAGCGTGAAAGAGAGAGGGAAAGGGAAAGGGGGGGAGATTCCAGGGATCGGAGCCGTGATGGAGAACGCGGCGGTAGCGCTCTAGGAGATTATAGCATGTGGGGAGACGAGGTAATGAGGGGGACGCAGGTGCTGAAGAGCGAGAAATAGACTTCTGACTAGACGGTTGGTTGACCGGGCGGTATTACCGATCGTCGGCGGCGGCCGCCGCGCAAGAGATACGAAGGAGGAAGAGCGCGTCGGAGCTGTGAGGCGGGTACGTGGGAGCTGAATTCCGGAACGTATCCGGTGGCAACAGTCCGATTCGATTTCTGCGTTCAGGCGAGCATGGAGGAGACTTTGCTTTCAAAAGCATGGCAGAGCACAGCACGGCCGGTGGTATCCATCAACCTTACCGTTCTAGATCCGCTATGGGAAAGTCGCCGCTTGGGCGATTGGCGTTCACGATTCACGAAGTTTTGTTTTTTTGTCACTTTTTCTTCTCCTTGAAAAGCTGGATGATGGATGATGGATGATGGATGATGATTTGTTTTTACTTTGGGGAAATGGAAGTTCAGCAGAGGGTTGGCTGCGGTTGGATTCGGTTTGGTCTAAGGAGGGTGAGACTGGATGATACCGCTGGAAGGTGATTTTGATTTATCTTCGTTGTGCTAGAGCAGCTGGGGTCGATTATTGCGATTTTTGCTTGCCCTTTCAGCGATAGACGATGACGGTTTTTGGGAGGTCTTTTGTGCTTCCTGTCTATTGCTTGCCTGCTGTAGTTAGCTTTATTGCATATATATTATATTGGTATATTGTTTATCCCCAAACTCACTGTTAAATGTCCAAATATGGTAGACTGACGAATTGAGGGGTACTTAGCTACGCCCGCACGGACGCCGTTCCTGTAGATCGACCCCGCCATTGCAATGACGGTGAACTATCGAAACGTCGGCGTTATTCTTGCAATTTCTTGACGGGTGCCAGTAGAAAAGTCGTATAGCAAAATCCTTAACCTTCTACATATTACAACACTATTTTCGGAGCTTCCACGGGTTCCCTTGGTTCACCGCGTCTTGTTGCAGCCAGTCTTGGCACGGCGGGAGCCATAGAACGTTCTGGTAGCTTGCCTTCCGGAACTCTTCTTCGCGGCAAGCCTCACCGCGTGTTCTTCACTTAAGCCTTCTTCTCCACTTTGTTTTACTTTGCAATCGGTCAATCGCTCGCTGCAATCAATTCTTCACCCTCTTCTAGCCCTCATACCTTTCGGCCATCTCCCACATATCACAGCTCCAGCAAACCGCAACCATGGCCGAAGAGCACAGTACGTATTTTTGACGCCCAAAGCTACGATTTCGAGAAATTGGAGACTGACATTCTCTTCAGAGCGTCCACGCGTCTTCTTCGACATCACCATTGGTGGTACCAAGGCGGGGCGGATTGTTATGGAATTGGTAAGTTGAGCGTAAACTGCATGGGAGAAAGCTGTATCTAACTGAGACTTAGTACGACGATAGTATGTCTCCCCGAAACTATACACTACGATCGGACAAGGCATTGGAGGTTGGGAGTCTGGGGGAAATGTAGTGCCTCTTCTCTGGGAGCGCATGCGCTTGAAGAGAAGTAGTGTTACAACATATCAGATTCACCCGTCCTTCAAGCCCACCCCCGCCGGTCTTCCCTGCTCATATACCACAAACCACTAACACACTTCGCCAGTTGTCCCCAAGACGGCCGAAAACTTCCGCGCGCTCTCCACCGGCGAGAAGGGTGTCGGCCAGACCGGCAAGCCCCTCCACTACAAGGGCTCCATTTTCCACCGCGTCATCAAGTCCTTCATGATCCAGGGCGGCGACTTCACACAGTTCAATGGCACGGGCGGAGAGAGTATCTACGGCGAGAAGTTCGACGACGAGAATTTCGAGAAGAAGCATGACCGGCCGTTCTTGCTGAGCATGGCCAATTCCGGGCCTGGTATGTGGACCTTAGTCAAAGGGAAGATATTAAGGAGTAGGAGAAGGCTAATACAAGACAGGCACAAACGGAAGTCAGTTCTTCATCACGACGGTGCCGACGCCGCACCTGGACGGAAAGCACGTTGTGTTCGGTGAGGTGATCAACGGCAAGGGCGTGGTGAGGCAGATTGAGAATCTGCAGACCCAGAAGGGCGACGGGGACAAGCCATTCCAGGATGCCGTCGTTGAAGGTCCGTAGATCGCCCAGCACGCCTTCTCTCAACATATAACCTTGCGCTAACTCTTCCCCCCAGACTGCGGCCAACTCACCGGCGAAGCCTACGATTCCGCAACCCAAAAAGTCACCGACATCACCGGCGACCCCTACGAAGACTACCCAGAGGACCAACTGCCCGACCCGGACGCAGAATGGAAAGGCAGCGAGATCCTCGAAATCGGCACCAAGCTCAAGGACCTGGGCAACGCGGCCTTCAAGGGCGGCGACCTCACGCTCGCGGTCTCCAAGTACGACAAGGGCCTACGCTACCTGCACGAGTATCCCGAGCCGCTGGACGACGACCCCAAGGACCTGGGCGAGAAGCTGAATGCGCTCAAGGCGGTGCTGTATTCGAACTCGGCGCTGCTGCAGAATAAGCTCAAGAGGTATAGGGATGCGGTCGACAGTGCGACTAAGGCGCTCGAGGTTCCGGGCCTGGGCGACAAGGAGCGCGCGAAGGCGCTGTTCCGGAGGGGTCAGGCGCATGCGGGGAAGAAGAGCGATGAGGATGCGCTGAAGGACTTGGAGGAGGCGGTGAAGCTTGTGCCTGGGGATGCGGCGGTGGTGAGGGAGTTGGAGGCTGTGAAGAGGAGGGTCAAGGAGAGGAAGGAGAAGGAGAAGAAGGTGTATGCTAAGGCTTTTGACTTCGATTAGGGGCTGGGGAGAGAGAGGACATGGAAAGGGGATGGGAGGAGAACAAGCAATGTCCATTCTGAACTGGGTTTATGATGGAACGCCGGAGTCAATGGAAGATCAGTAGGGGCGGATGAGAGAAGAGTGGTTTCATGCTGGGGATATGATATCCAAATTCCATAAATCAGAGTTATAGCGACAAAAGACCCGTTCCTTGTAGGGAGAATATGTCAGTAGTATGGGGTGAGCGCATGAGTGACTGTCCAGCTGTGTGGCAGTTGCGGGTGTGACAGGAAACACCCGCTACCCAGCAAGTACTACACTACCTTGCTGCCGCATGTGGAGTACACCTCACACCCATTAAAAGAAGTCAGACCTTCTGAAAAACCGATATGGACAATTTTCTGTTAGTGCACGTACTGTTGCATCGGAGAAGCCGTAGAATTGAAATGTGGACGATGTTCTATTCTCGAGCGCTATGTATATATATATACTCCAAGAAATAGATCTTCTCAGAGCCTCTCGACGCCTTTGACAATGCTCCACCCGTTGCCATGCGGAGAAACAGGGGAACCCGATGGAATGGTATATCCCTGTGGTAGAAATAGCAATCGAACCGCCGTTCTACTTCTAGACACTATGTATATATACCCCGAGAAATATGTATCTCAGAGCCTCTCAACGCATTTGACAGTTGTTCGACTCATTGCCATGCGGAGAAAAAGGGGAATCCGATGAAACGGTACATCCCTGTGGTAGAAATAGCAAATCGAAAATGTATCAAAACGCTCTAACAGAAGCAAGAGGGGGCCCGCCGAACGCCACATCAGTCGCCATCTATCCGCCATGCGTCGACGGGGATGCAAGAAGACCAATCCGAAATGTATCAAAATGCTCAGCAAGAGACCGTGGCAGCCGAACGCGACATCAGTCGTGCGATGTCGATGGTGATGCAAGAACAATAATCAAAAATGTATCAAAACGCTCAACACGAGAGGGTGACAGCCACATGTCAACGGAGCTACCGCATGTCAACGCAGTCGCCACATGTCGATGCTGCTGGCTACCGCTCAAGAGGAGAACGGCAAAGCCCTCGATACCGCCTCATTCTCGGTGTAGTGCCCCGGGAGCCCGCCCTGGAGGACCCTCCGCAAGGCCGCCAACCGATGCAGCTTCCACCACTTGTCAATGCGAATGTCAAAGTTGCGATTGATCCTGAACATGATCCTGCCTGCTCCGTACTCCTCGCCGGTCTCCATGTTCAGGGCGGTACGGTACCCAGGCCCACGCGTCGGCTTCTCGACCGAGTTGAAGATATCCGAAAAGTTGGAGTGCAAACGCCTCTTGGCCTTTTTGGAAACCTTGCGTCCAGAGATGTTCGACAAGTCGTGCAGCGTATGCAGCAACTGGTCATGGTGGCGCCAGGCCGTGTACCGCTTGACCATCCTCTCGCCGTTCTTGGGTTCTCCTTCATTGTTGGAGACAAGGTCTGCTTCGTCGACCTCCTCATTTGGTTCCAGAGGGGTGTACGACTTCTCGTAGAGCAGAGCGATGTTCTCACCAGCAGCGATTTGCACGTCTCGATCTGTGCTCTCGAGCTGATCGATGAGTACCTCCATGGCATCATGCGTGGCGTCTTCCATGTCGTCAATTTCCGTAGCGAGGAAGCCCCAGCTCTGCAAGGCGGCCGTCACCACGGTTCCTTCGTCATGGGCATCGACCGACAAGCCGTCGGACTCAACGATCTCGAGGAAGAAGCTCATGACGTCCTCCATGTCCTCCTCCGAAGCACCGCCGAAGAAGGCCGCAGTGCTCAGGGCGTGGATTGCGGCGCCCTTGATCCGCATCGACTGCGAGTGGGAGATTGACTGCCTGAGGACATGGGCTACTTTCTCATAGATGTCGTCAGAGTCCAAGGTGACGATCATGGCACAGAGAGCTGCACAGCATTAGTAGGTTTCACGTGCTCGCGACGCCAAGGATGCATACCTTTGAGTGCGCACATTGTCTCGTCCTCCGTGGACCCCTGCTTGATGCTCCGGAGTATCGACCACAACAGCTCGCTCACCGCGTACTCGATTTGATCTCTCGCATATCTGAGCCTGAGGTCATGTGCGAAGTAATGGAGGGCCTCGGCTCGGCCACGCTTGGTCGATCGCTTCAGGTTGACAATCTCATCGATCGTATCGCGCAGATTCCCCTTCCACCTCTCCTCCCACCCCTCAGCCTCAAGCTCATCGTCGTCGACGGACTTTGCACTAATCGTAAGCCGTTAGCGTGACTGCGTAGTGGCCGGAAATGGGTCGGACCTGGGCTGGGGGTGTTTCGCGAACATGTCCAGGTGATGTCATCGATCGCGAGTGCCAGTGCCCATGTCGGTCGAACCACAGCAAAAAAAAAAAAGAACGGAAAACTCACCTCCAGTTTGTATCGTCGCTCACGTAGTCCTCCACCTCACCGTCATCCGAGTTTGCTCGGCTGGTATTGCGCGAGGCAGGCTGTGAAACTGTAGGGCTATCCCGCTGCCAACCTGCTCTGGGATAGCCGCCCTCCGCGAAACGCGCCTGCGCTTTGCGGGACATGGTCTTCATGGGCTTCTTCTTGGGCCCTTTGGTGTCGGATGCCATCCGCCGCAGGTCCTTCATTGCGATGGCCGTGAAGGGTACTTTGGGGACTGCAGGTAGAGATTTTTATAAGGCGGTACCTTGAGTGATGAGCTGGCGCGCAGTACCGTTGGCAGCAATGCGCGGGGCTCGATAATAGCTTGGATGTGGATGGATGCGGGAGTCAGGTCGGTTGCAAAGGTAAGAAGTCTGGGTAGGCGTCTGAGTGCAGTGGAGGATGGTATGAGGAAGACATTGAGCGGCGGGTTGGCGGCGATTTATACGAACGGGTTGTGTAGATGAAGATTGTGTAGATGGAGGAAGCGTGCGCGCAGGTGTGACCTGAAGGTGACTTTTAGTTACCTCATCGGTCCCAATCTTTCAGGGGTTTCGTGTTCCATAGGTTCGCTTACGACCACATTACACAATTTACTGTTCTTAAACGCTCAAATTCGGCCCGTCCGCTTATAAATGACGGTTATACTAACTCAAAACCACTGTCTGACCGTTTTAAACGCTCGAATTCGGCCCGCTCGCTTATAAAATGACGTTTACACTACTTGAAAACCACTTGCTATACGTAATAAAGCTGTGTTGAGGTAATAGGTGTAGGTCATGTGAGTGCATTCGGGAAACCCTGTGGGAAAATAGGGACAAAAAACAGGATAGTATTCGTAGAGTCATCAGAGCTCCGAGTCTTATACGGAGGAGCTCTGACTAAGCATGGAAGTCACGTGCTGTCAAGGAATTATGTGTACGAAACGGGAATCACCCTAACCCCGGGACTGCCCAGCACCTCCAGGGCTGCGAAGGTGCATGAGGTGTGGATTATTATGAGCAAGTGACAGAGAGAATAATCCATCAAGCATAGGCTAAGCCAGTTGAAGCAAGTTCAGCTAGCTCATCTTGGCACCGCCACTGGCCGGGGTGACACTTTTCCCACCGCTTACAGTATCACCATTGCCAAGACTGACCATCTCACGTCCCCTGAGGAATTGCGTTCTCGCGCGAGACAACGGCTGTCCATTCTGCCTTGTCCGCAGGTCATTGTGGCTATGAACTTTTCGAAACAAGCGCGATAGACTTGGATTCGGGCGAGAAAGACCTGCTACTCTGTTGTTTTGCACTCAAGGATCGAGTTAGCCTAGGGAAGTTCTACGGGTGTCTCGCTCTGAAGCATTCTGGCTTCTAGTCACGATCCGGAGTTCCCACTGCTAACAGCAATGCCCATTTCAATGCGGTATGGCAGCTTACATTACAAGCCAATAACCACCCAACCTGGGCATGGGAATATGGGGCCGCGTTCTGTCCCTATCTCCGAGACGACGAGCATCTCTCCATTCGCGATCGGTAGACCCGGCGCATAATCACAGGACCTTCTCGCGCGCAGCTATCACCAAGACCTGCCCGGGTGGGCTTAACAAATAGCCCGTCCCCTACGCTCCCCTAAACCTAAATATACCTAGCAGCAAGCTCGCTCCCAGCCTGATCCCCCCGCCGTACGCGGCTCGTACGGTAGCACAGGTTGTCCTCGCAGACATACCCAAAACCAGTTTCAAATCCTACTCGGGGACCTATCAGCCTCGCCGCAATCTCTTCCCCCATCACCTACAGATTATTTCCCCGCCATGACGGGTAGAAGCTTATCTGGATCGGATCTGACCCCCAGCAGATCTCACAGTCAGACTCCAGCCTCACGCCAAAAACAACAAGCAAAGCCGTTGCTCTCCCACTTCCTTCCGGCCTGCCTGCCTGGTGCTTACGTCCCCCGTTTGCTCGCCTGCTTTGACCCACGCCATGCCTGGACTCTTAGACGTCATACTCCCCCCCTTTCCTCCGGGCCTGGGATGTTGAGCCGCAGGATACAGAGTCCGACCCCGACCGACCGACTGTAGCTGTTAGCAAGGCTTAGCATCGCCTCATGCTGCGCAAGCGGAAAATGATGTCTGATGTCGTGCGTTTTGTTTGGATGGGGTCACCGTGCCCGTGACCGCAAATGCCAGAGGGTCGAACCCACTTCCCAGAGGCCATAGGTTTCGGACCAAATCGAGACATATGCTGTGCATTTCTGAAACAGGTAAAAACCGCGAGTATGATGGCTCGATGGATGTTGCAGTGGGTGCTCTGGGTACACATCGAGGAATGCGGCGATGCAGAAGCCCTGAGAAGGAGGAAGAGTGTGGCCAAACTAAGTTGCAGTGGTTTGTTCGTCCTGGTTCTTTAGGTGAGCCTATCCGAATGGACATTTGAAAATACAGCAGACGTCTCGATTTGTATTGTGCACCAATCGCACACCAGCTAAACATGAAACCACCCATCCAGTGGGCCCAAAAGCAGGAACCGTGTCCATCATCGCGCTCACCGACCCATTTGCACGCCCTCCCGTCCGGCGTCGTACCACAGCCACGTGTGCAGCGCAGCGCACCGCAGCGCCGCACGCACGTAATGCGGCACCGGGCAGAGTCAGAAACCTTAGAGGGACGTTAGGTTCTAGGTCTGCCTTGTGGTGTAGATAATTCATGGCAGTGTAGGTGTAGTCTGTATCTAATTTTGCAACGTGTCCTGTGAAAGCGACCCTGGAAAGGCGAGGAGCAAAAACACCGAACTGTTGAGCAATTCAATGTTGAACTGTACAAGTAAAGAAAATAGATAGCGAGTGACCAACTCCAAAATATGTATGCCGCCCCGTGTCTATGTGTCTAAGTGATCAACCAAGCGCCTGGGTATGCATTCCCATTTCCCAAACCCGACCGTGAGCCTCTCGCTATCCATTCCCTTGCACCCCGCAAACCCCCAAGAAACGGTCAAGGAAAGCCAAATAACAAGTGATGAGAACAGCCCTAATAGTAAGGCAAACCCATGGGATTCGCGCTCCTCTCCCCAGGCCTCCTCTTCGGGATATCCAAGTGGTGGAAGTTCCTCAAATGCTCCACCAAATGGTCCCTTCGCGTGAACCCCTTCTCGCCGACGCGGTTGCAGCGTGGCACGGTGCACGGGTACTCGGGCATGCCGACGCCGTGGACGGTGGCCTGGTGGCGCTGGAGGTCTGCCAGGCGCGTGAAGTTTGCGGTGCTGGTGCAGGAGGGGAGGTCACATGTCCATGTTCTGGTGACAAGTTATTAGCATTTGCGGAATTGAGAGACTGATGGAGAAAAACATTGAAGCAGGGGGTTGCGTACCTCGTGCGGCTCCCGCTCCTACTCCGTCGTCCCGCCTTCTGCGATCTCCGTCTTCGCAGCTCCTCGTCCTCTGGGATGGACAAGTGGCTCGAGCTGGGGACTGCGAGGCTCGCGGAACTGCTCCCGTAGTACTGCTGCGTCGACCCCATGGACGCCGTGTAGCTGGGAACAACGACTTGGTGCATTGGCTGGGAGTAAGGGTCGGGGATGATTTGGTACGGCTCGGGCGGGTAGCAGTGCCATTGCTGGTAGTAGGCTGTTATTTGGGATTGCGTGTATTGCGGGACTGCTGCTGCGTATGTGGATGTGGTGTAGGGGTAGCTGGAGCCGTCTCCGGAAGAGTACTTGAGGGTTGTTAGAATCTGAAAAGGGGGACATTTGGGTGGATGGGGCAAATTTACTGGGTAGGACATTGTGACGGAGTCTCCCGCGCGAGGTGAACAGGCGGTCTTGGGCGCAAAGGCAAAGTTCTCGGGCGAGCAGGAGGATGTGCTTTCTGGATCCAGGGAATCGCAGCGGGAATCGGGAGTCGAAGTTGTTTGAATGGATCCCGTGGGTTCTGGCGTATCGGTGTCGTCCGAGTCGATGACGTTGATTATAGGCGCGAGCAAGGTCGAGAGCTGGTGATGATCGTGAACTTGATAGTACGGAGACCACCTGTCACGACTTTATATATGAGTATGAGTATATTCACTGCCTCGTTCACGATGTCTGAGCATAAAACATACACAGCTTTTCGACTAAGAACGTCATTCCGACGCCTTGCATGGGAATCAGGTCCAGTTTGCTGGCCGTAATGCCTGTACGCCTTTGGATGGGCCATGGCTCACGTAGAATCTGAATGTGTGCGGTGCTGTGCAAAGAGAGCGTCGAGGTGTTGGAAGGATGTAAGAGCCTTGAGGCGGTGTTTAGACAGGTATGGTGGATGATGATACGGCTGAGACGGACGCCCGAGGAACCGCAGCGTTTTTGTAAACCGTAGCTATCCAAAGCTCAATTGAAGCTCATGTCAGCTTCGGCTTAAATATACCCTGGCTGCTAAACCCGTTTCTGTGAAGAGGATAAGCGAATGCTTATATGTTGTCGCGGGGCGTGATGCATTCACATAGGGTCTGCATCGCACGTTCTGTAAGACTCTATTCGACTTCTTCCAACACAATGATCGACCGTCTCCGGGCGTTCGAACCAAGATCGAGTACGCCTCGGCGCAGTAGAGAAAATTACTTACATGGTTTAGGCCCAAATTGAGCCGCGGGGTATGATTTTCGACCAGATCAAATCATGGTTCGGAGGGTTTCAAGCTGGGGGAGGGGGGTTAACGAGCACAAGCCGGAGCACCAACAAAACCCAGCTATGTTTGGTCTTGAAAATAAGGCCAGGACCGCGTTGCTGTATACACAACCGCACATTAAGGTCTCATCTGTACGGGGTTGGATTCTCTCGTCCGAATCGGACCAGCAAATCAGCTAGCGGCTTTCAAGGTTGATACCCGGGGCCATCTTGGTCTCCCGCAGCTTTATCTCTCCCGCTTCAAGCCCATGACCTGGACCTGCTCCGCATAAAAACAATACGCAATGCAAAAGCGGAACCCGGGGGCCAGCGGCAGCGGTGGCTACCCAGCGGTGAAGGGCACCGACTTCTCCATACCAAGCTACCGAGGAACGCGGTCAGAGTAACGAGTGCGAAATTGCTCGCAGCAGCTGGAGGCAGACAGGGAGGTAACGCAACCCCTGGCTAACCCTTCGAGCAAAGATTGGAGTACTATCCTCTGGAAGGCCTGGTCGAACGGGGCGATTGATGACCTCAACCGTCCGCGGTTAGATGCATTCGCCACACCGCAAAAAGAATGCGGAGCACGCCTACGTCAAGAAACAGAGATGACTGGTGGAGCCCAAGACCACCTCCATGCTGGGCCGAGATAGGCATAGCAGGATATGGGCAAAAGCGTTGGTGGGGGTGTAGCGTGTTGGTGCGAAGTTCGCAGGTTGGGGTGAGGTCGAGCGAAGGGATTCCAAGGTTCAGCGGAAGCACTCCAAAGCGGCCCGCAGCAGACCAAGCCACGCGAGGCTCCTTTAGGTGCGAGTTTGGGGGCGACCAATTACTAGGTACCGACTGTCGGGTAGTCTTTAAGTTAGGGTTGAGTCAGCAAACGCCCGATCAAACCTCCAAGGTTGTTTCGAGCCGGACGACAAATCAGCAGCATTGGCCGTTCTCAAGTGTATAACTTCGCCAATAACCTGGCTATACACTCCATCTTTAAGCGCCACTTCCCTGCGGAGATGAGTGCATTGCTGCTGAACCAAACGCCCCGTCACAGTCCGTTCGAGCTGATTCCTGTATTTGGCAACGTCTCCGTCCATGGAGGACCCGATGAACGGGAACAGAACGACGATTTTGCGGTCGTTTTGCGAAGGACATAATCCAGCCGCGTGCGAATGACCGATCATGTTTTATACTCACCAACCAGCGGCACCGATCGGATGCACACAGAACGATCCCGACGCTGCGCTGGGTTGACCTGTCACGGGGACCAGGATTTTCAACCACGAGTCACTGCACAAGGTAAGGTCAGAAGCATATTCCACACATAGACCACCAGTTGCTATTCCACTACTTAACCAGTCGGCCTCACGATCGGACAAGCAACCACGCGGGCGAATCGCACAGCCGCCTCATCAAGCTGACATCAAATAAACCCCTTGTCGAGAGCCTCTCTCCATGATCACAGCTCGTCCTCCAGGAACTTGTACTGGAATTTAAAGTCTGCTTTTCTCCTGTTCATCCTGCAAACCGTCAGTGTCCGAAGCTAAGAGGTGCCGGGGGAAGATGGGGGCCGGGGCACCCGCACGAGAATAAAGTGCTTACCATGTACTTTCATAGTCGAAGAATCTGTACGTCCCCTGCTCGTAGTCCTCGGTAATCTCTTTGGGCTCTTCATGTCGTTGGAACCAAGTTTGGTACTGCTTGTGAAACCTCCAACTTTGGGCCTTCAGCTGCTTCGCTGCGAGATACTGCTCGTATGTGCCCTGCCTATAGTAGAAGGTGTAGAATAGAGTATCCACGTCGATCCGCTGATACAATCGCGGATCGTCGAAGACAGCCAGGGGTTCCTGAGGGTAGTGGTTTGGCGTGTAGGGATATGGGTTCTGGGGTCGGTAATGGCGAGGCGCCTCCGTGTCTGCAGACTGTGGTTCTTGGCTCATGGAGAGGGCAAGGAGTCTTTCGTCCGGCGGCTTAGAAGCAGACACAGAGAGTTCGTTCTTGGTTGCCTCGTATGACTCGAGAAGATCCTGCAGACTGGAGGGGAGATGGTATACTGACTCTTGTTCCTCGTCTTCCTCTTCGGCACGTGATTCGCCATTCGTTAGAGCAGGGGTGGTGGATGACGGTTCCTCCTCTTCAGCGCTTTCTTGCGCCTGAGCTTTCTTACTGTCAGATGCCACGCGCGAAGCCGTCTCTTTCTCGGACACTGCGGTAGCGGGTGTAGGTGTGGATTTTCCAGTCTGAGGTTGCGGTGCCGGTTCTGTCGTCACAGCTTGAGACTTCTGCGCAGGCTGAGCTTCCGGCACCACTGTCTGGGCTTTCTGAGCAGGCTGTGAATAAGACGGTGCGGGAGAAGCCGTTGCGCTTGTTCGGGCGCCGGCCGGTGTCAGAGTTGACTGTGCAGCTGCTGCACCCGGAGGCGGCGGCAGAGGTGCGATTCCCACTCCGTTCTTGTCGTTCGCTGCTGCAGCTGCGGCGGCCGAGGCATACTTTAATGGTTCTCCTGGTGCTCGGGCCGGTAAGGGCGCTGGTTTCATGAATCCGCTCGTCGAACTAGATGCGCCCGGCAGAGGAGTGTGCAGAGTAGCAAGCGCGGGTAATGGTGATTTGAGCTGCGTCGAGGGACGACGCGCACTGGTTGACGTAGTTTCCGCGGCTTTGCCTTTGCCCCCTAGGCTCCCCGACCTAGCTTCTGCGTCTGCTATATCCTCCTGTACCGACTGTGTGTCCTGTGATGATACGCGATCCACGTCCACACCCAATCCGAACATAGCCTCCTCTTCGTCCAGATTGAAATCATCATAGATTGTATCATCCTCCATGAAGTTGGGTTCTGCGTTGCTGTCGACGTAGAACCTAATGTCCTCTTCCACCTTCTTCACCTCCTCTACTTCCACATTGCCATTGAGCAACGCCCTCTGCAGCAACTCCAGCTTACTTTGGTGCCATTTGTGACGCTCTACCGATTCTTCCAGTTTCGATATACGATCAGCCTTGCTAGAGTCTTTCTTGCCTTTCTTCAGGGTCGCTTGAAGGTTCTCCACCTCGGCCTCGTTCTGCTCGATTTGGCGCTCCAGCTCGTCAACCATTGTGGACACAAACTCGAGTATCTCCTGCTTCTCCTTCTCCTTGGGGTCCATCCGAGATGCCAACTGCAGGCCTTCTTTCGAATATGCCTTGGTCTTCATCTCCTTCTCCACTGCCTTGAACTTCTCCATTTGTGTCTCAATGAGCTTTCGGTACTCGAGCAATGGCTTCTTGTCCTTGATGTCGTTCATCGTCGCCCATGTCTTGATTTGGTCTCGCGACCGCTGGAGCTTCTTGATCTCTCTCTTGAGATCTCCCTCCAGCTTCTCCTTCTGCGACGGATTTTGGCTGTGCTGAATCTTCTCATATATGCTTTCGAAGACGGCGACGCGCTCTGTTACCGCCTTGAACGTCTTATCGATCTCCTGTTGGAGCTTTCGTGCTGCCATGGCGAATGGAGCCGCGTGGGCGGGCGGAGGTAACCAAATAGGAGGGGAAACTTTCGTGCGAGTAGGTTAGTGGGTACGAGGTTTGGAAGCCGACTCTGCTCCGGTCGCTGGTAGGAGGCGCAATTGCTGTTGAGCGTTGTTTGCTCGTGAAGAGACGATGTTGGCACAGTCCTGAGGTGGCGCGCATCGGTACTAGCGTCGTCGATCGCTTAGCGCGACTTCCTCCAAGCCGGCTCCGGGGGGACCCCTCCAGGGCTCCCACTTCCGCGCGCGACTTCAACGAAACCATCTCAAACACTCGTTACACGCAGTACCGCTTGAATGCAGAACTCGATACAGCTTCCTTCTATTGTCATCTTTGCCATGGAGCACCAATCATAGCTCCGGTAATAATTCTTCAGTCTGTGAGCATCCTGTTGGAGGCTGGACCCGCCGTTGAGTCTGTCCCTAGACAACCGCCATTATGAGAGGTACGCGCAATCCGTCCTAACCCTCTCCCAACTTTTCTCCGTATTCCTGTTACTCCCATTTTCCTCTCTGGCCCCTACTGCATCTTCCTCCGCGCCGCCTTCGCGTCTCCCCGGGACCCTCGCTCGTCGTCAAATTCCATGGCCATTTCTGACATCTCCCAGCGGTCCTGCAGCGAGTGAAATCCGCATCGGTCACGGTTGACGGAAAGCTCATATCCGAAATTGGCAAGGGATTACTCGTGCTAGCAGCCATCTCCAAAGATGACACGGAGAAGGACGTCGAGGCGATGGCCGGCAAGATCTTGAAGGCGAAACTTTGGGATGATACAAGCAAAGACCCTCCTGCTCGTGTGAGCCCGTACAAAGTTCTATTATGTACTCGACCTGTGGGACTAACTGGCAATAGTGGAAATTAGGAGTCAAAGAAATTGAAGGGGAAGTTCTCTGCGTATCCCAGTTCACCCTCTTGGCTTCTCTAAAAAAGGGCAACAAACCCGACTTCCACCAGTCAGCCAACGGCGTAAAGGCCAAGACTCTGTATCAGGCGTTTTTTAAGAAACTACAAGATCTCCATGCTCCCGACAAGGTGAAGGATGGAGTATTCGCTGCAATGGTACGGGTCTCTTCAATAGCGGTGCGCTTGTACTGATTGCGTAATACAGATGGACGTGCAGCTCATCAACGACGGGCCGGTAGGTCTAGACTATACTTGCGTGGACGGAGAGGTACCTCCTCATCCTTCCTGTCTTGTAGTTCAGCTGTTGATAAGGCCTCCAGATACTAACGCTACTCAGGTCACTATACAAATAGACACGAATCCCCCAAAGATGGACGATCCTACGTCGCTTGGTACCTCCTCCACTTCCGTTGATGTTAACGACCTTGTCAATAATATGACCAGGATAACGAAAGAATTCCAGCTTCCCGCTGAGTTGCTCGAGTAAACTACTTTTGACCCGCTGATCCGGTGTCTGCGTAACCATAATCCTAACAATAGTCCATTTGCACGAGGCATAATCGCGTACACGCCACTCAAAGCACGATGTACCTGCTTCTCAAAAAGAGATGCTCACTGATAGAAAATGAGATATTTAAGTAATATACCTCCAAGGGTTTGTGAAGTTCTACCACTTCACAGGCAACTCCTCGATACCTACGTCTGCCGTTGGTGCAGTCCACTTGATGTTCTCGAATGGAACGGCAAGCCGCAAATCCGGCAGTCTTTTGAAGAGAGTAGCTGTCCAATACCTCAGTAATGTCCGGTTGATGATTTTGAGGATCACTCACCGAATACGATCTCCATCTCCGCCCTCGCGAGGCCTACCTGCTTGTCAGCCTTTGTCCAAGTTACGAGAATCTACGTTCACTTGCCTTCTGCTATGCAGCGATGCTCTCCCCACCCGTAACCCATGGCCTGGTACGCATCCTCCCCCCGGCCTCCTTTGTCCTTCGGTGCAAATCTCAGGATGTCGAAAGTGTCTGGATCGGAGAATTTGTCGGCATCCCTGCTGGCGGATTGCGTCGCGGCGATTATTCCTTCACCCTGTTTCTCGATCCGTAAGAATGGGGCTCGAAATCAAGGCAGTTTATCATGAATATAAACAGGATCGAGGGGTGTTAAAAAGTAGTAGAGGGAGCGTGAACCGATTCAAGGGCTACTTGCCTGTTTAATTTGGTTACCTTCAAGGTCCACGTCGCATTTGGCTACCCTTCGGGTGGCCATCGCAGAGCCGGTGTGATAGCGGCAGAGCTCGGACACGAAAAGAGGGGAGACGTTCTCCGGGTCGGCTTTCAGTTTGGCCAATTGATCTTCCTTTTGAAGAAGTGTCACCACGCCCTGGTATCGTTAAGTTCCCGGTTCACCGAGCGAGTGGGCCTGTGACATGACTTACAAGGTTTATCATGTTTACCATGGTGGCATTCCCAGCAACAAGCAACAAAAACGCAATCGAAACTGCATCGGACTGCTCTAGATTCCCCGGCTTCACTTGCTCAGTCACAAGCTTGCTGATGAGATCGTCCTTGGGATTCTGCATGCGCTTCTCAGTCAATTGGGTCATGTACTCCAGAAGTTGTCTTGAACCGTCAGCTCATTCAAGTATTGGGTCAGTTGAGGAAGCTTACCTTGAGGCCATGGATGCCTCAGTTGCGGTCGAACTGCCATTGCTACGGATGGCGGCTTGACGTGTTAGGAACTCGAGATCTTCTAATGGGACACCTAAGATCCTGTATATGGTGAATGATGGCAGAGGCAACGCCAACTTTTCCACCAGGTCCATTGGTTTACCCGGGGCACGTTGGTGTTCTTCTTCCATCTTATCAATGATCGTGTCAAGCGTCTCTTGGATCTGTGGTCGAAGTTTCTGGACGGCCTCCGGGCTGAATGCGGGTTCCACCATGCTTCTGCAAATCGGTTAGACGGGCATACTTCCTACCACTCCGTCAAGAGTTCGACACGAACCTCTGCTGCATATGCTGCGGCGGATCCATATCCACAAAAGTTGGCCTTCACCCAAGTTAGCCTGAGAGGAACCGACTCCCCGAAAGGGCCTGCTACCTATTCTTGGCCGCCATTTTCCCTCCCTCGCTCATCTCCGGAAACCCCTCCCTAGTACGCTGCTTGCTGAGTCTGTTGTCAGTCAGGACGGACGCGACGTCCTTGTGCTTGACCACCAGCCAAGGATGGCTGTTGTCCCAGAGCGTCACTCGCGAGACGGGGCATTTGGAGCGCAGCTCTGCGTATTCGGCCGGCGGCTCCCAGTCATGGGGTCTGGCGAAGGGGAAGTGTGGTTCGGAAGGCATTCCTGTGTTGGTCGTTTGGCAGCGATACAACGAAGGTGCTTTCAATTGAGCGGAGATTGCAGGAAGCAAGACGGGTCTGCGGTGAATGGATAGACATTTTGGCGGCAACGAGTACCTTATAAGGCGAGCTGTGTTGGCCATGTCGTGAGTATGGTCTGATGTGTACTACTGTGCATAATCAACCCCGCCATGTGTAACTATTTCCCTTTAAATATCTATCCTCAGTATTGTACATGGGAAATGGTGGTCTGATGCGGGGTGCGGTTGCGCGCTTCGTGAAGCTTACGTACGGGTAAATCGGCGTGCTGTGTATCTCCGTGGAGGCTCATTGATGTACCATTCGCGCGGCTCAAGGGACCCTCTATCCTCCCATCTGTAGTGTTACAAGTATGTAACTCTTGTAGAACTCATTCGTGGATTCGGAGGTTCCTTCTTTTTTTGGTCGGCGTTTCAATCATGATGATTTCATGGTGTTGATGCTAGTGGAGATCGTGAATGAGGGGTTGTCAGTTCGGCTCCGGTGATTGGTAGTGGTCTGTGGAACACTGTATGCTGAAACCTTGATTTGAAAAAACTGTTTCTCCGACTGTTGATCTTAGGGAACATATTCATGGCTGGCAAAGTTATATTCTACCCTTGGCGAGGTAATTATAACGGGGGGCTTGGTATACCCTTTCTTGAATGGTGAATTCGTATGAGCTCCTGGCTAACGTTTGGAAACTTGGGAAAGCTATACAAATGAGCGGAGAGAGACATCTTTTGCCTACGTCTCGAAGTTTTGCTCGTAGACGACAGAGAAATATTGCAGGTGTTCGTGAAGCATGTGTTGATTGTTCCCCAGAGGGTCCGTATAGTTGTGATATTGGAGATGTCGGCGCAGATTACATCACGATCCTCATAGCCTTCAATCACGCTAAACTTAAACAGGGTGGATACCATTTAAGACCACATTCCTTCCGGCCGATATCCCCTTCTCAATCAACCTACCATGCTTTCATCTTTGTCGTAGGGTAACGCGCTGATGTTGGCGCTTCTGTCCCCTCTCGCTAGTATACAGCACAGATGAGCGATGTTGACCTAGTGTCTACCGGCGGTGTTGGTCTCGAAAGTACTGAGCGCTGGTTGGACAATGGCTAGAAGCCACAGGAGAAGAAACAATGGAAGGCGAACAACCGCCGAACAATAGTAACTTGGTCTGGAGAGAGGAGCTAACATTTATATTCCTGTAGGTCGAGGGTACAATTTCAATTTTAGTTCCACTCATAGACGTTTCTCTTTCAATCTCCTTCCGTATCAAAAGCATCTGATATTCGTTTTGGCTGTACCCGAATATGCCATTCTTCATGGAGAACGAATTGGGTGTCAATCCCGACTGGGGTCAGTCGAAAGGGCAAGATTGCGCAACCTCGATCGTACACGATGTCTTCCCGGCGCTGACCGGCAAATGGACTGCGAACGAAGGAACAGACCGCCTGTTTGAGCTGGACTTCAAACCAATAGCCAGAGCCGGAGGCGCCCCATTCGAATGTGTCATGACGGAGACGCTAATTGAACAATCCCGATCCACAGATTCCAAAAAGATTTCCAGAATCAGAACAGTCCTCCGTCCTGGCACTGTTTCCAACGGAATATGTGGAAGGGAAATGGGGACAAGTCCCAAGTGCACGTTCGAATTGCACTTTGTGGAGTGCTCCAACCAAGGGGAGTCTAGGATTTACACTGCGCGAGCCGAATACGGTTCAGACTGCAAAGCGAAAGCCGACCAGATCAACGAATTCCGATTTCATTTCAGAGGAAATGATTTGAAAAGCATAGAGATCAAGCGCGAGGCCGACGAAGGCTCGGTATATGCCATCCCGTACAGTAGGAAGGACGAAGGGGTATCGTGCCTGAGGGATGCCGAGCCGAAGCGCTTGAAAGGGAACTGCTGCCACCGGCTCGACTATATCGAGTTTCCATGATTCCTCATGGATGGAGAATACAGCTCTACAGATGAAGAGGTGATCGATGTATTTCGCTTGGCCACTATGCGCTGGCAGGCTGCAGCTCAGAAGGGGAGGCTGCAGCTAGCACAGCCACGACGCCACGTCAATGTGCTAATCCGTTAATATAATTACCGGTCTGGAAATTGGCCTCGGAGCTCAGGCGAGGTAAAGTCTGTGGTCTGGACTGAAAGTAACGAGTAGATATTCACTTTGAGCTCCTCCCTAACGTTCATGATGGGTGATAGAAGCGTTGGTGCGCTGCCTTAAGCTTGTATAGCTGGAGAGCTTCCTACCCTCTTGAGCAGATTGAATCGTCGGAAAGAGGCACTGGACGACTTGCATTCCATATGCTTTGCTCGCCACAATTCATAAAGTACAGCAGGAACCATACTTTTTCTGACCATCGCGTTTAACCCGTTCTGGCAGTGCCCCTCCCGTACAGTTAGTGAGGCGAGCCAACAAACACCCTCGGCCTTTCACCAGCCACTGTACCACCTCACCAGCAGAACCCTCGAGCGGACTCGCGTTTCATCATTTTCCTCACAGCAGGTGAAAGATGGTCTGCGATGGAAATTTCTTCAAGGGTCAAGGCGGCCCTCGCCGACTCTCACACCTGCAGCCTACCGACCTTCCTTGCTCCACCACCCTCAACCCCAGGCTACAACCTGCATTGCCTTCTACAGCTATCGGCGGCCTTTCGGCGCCCTTCTAATCAGCTTTTACCACGACTCGCACAGCCTCACCTACCCGCGCAGCTGCACAGGTGATTGGCAAAGCTGCTGCAGCCCTACGCTCACCGCCAGGCAGCCAACTGCGTCGTATAAAGCTCCGGTCGTCCCTTCGCCATTTATCATGGACCCGATGAACGGAGACGACGGGACTTACGACCTTGATCTTTATCAGAACACCCTTATTGAACTTGAACGTAGGTCCCTTGCAGCTTTTGCACGTGCGGTCCGCTCCCGTACGCCAGCTGCTGTTGACCGCCGATTCCTTACGATGCAGCCACCCCCACAACCAGGCCTAAATGGCAACGGCTTCGCGAATGGCATCGACGACGTGGTCTTGGATGGAGACGCAAACGGCAGGGACGATGCCGAAGAGGATAGCGAGCCCGAGGTGGAGTACGAGCTGGGGATGAAGACGGGGCTGAAGGATCTGTGGGGCAAAGCAGACAAGAATAACCGGTACACATGGGTCGAGAAGATGCCCGATGATTTGGGCAAACCCGCAGAGAACAAGAGGACCGCCAAGTGGGCTTTGGTCGTCCGACGGATCAAAAAGTTCAACGACCCGCGCAAGGTAAATGTCATGTGACCCATCTGCGAGATCCATCTGCTAACGTCGTCAAGGTGCTTGAGATCCACTCGATTGCAGTGCAGAGTCCCCTGTTGAGGAAGTTGCTTGCAGGAGTCTTAAAAGGCTATCCAGGAATCACACCCAGCCTGGAGCGACTGGAGCTCGGAGGCCGGTTCGAACCGCTGATCCACCGTTGGGAAGATTTGCAAAACGCCATCGATGCCCTTGGGAGCGAGACCGCAGATGAGCGGACGACCAAAGAGCATGCTAAGTTGCTGCAGGATGTGTTGATGGATGAGTTCCAGTCCCTTATCGAAAACTCCCAGGATATGAAGAGGAAGAGGGTCATGACATTCGAGCACCTTTGGACCTTGTTTCAACCGGGTTCTCTCGTATACATGCGCAACGATGGTCAAGAAACCGCCATGCTCATGCAAGAAGCCAAGTACGGCGTGGATCCCAAAGGGTTGCCTGTATTCTGGGTAATCTGCAAATACGTTGATTGGGATGGTACCAAGTTTGGGTAGGTCTTGTGACCTAATCTCTTATACGTTGGCTAACAAATGCAGATACCAAAAGTTCAACATGTCTATACCTCTGTATACTGGCACGCGTCCCATCAATGCTCTCCCTGTATTCCCTATGGAGTATCACCCCGACGCCGAAGGTCTGCGAACTCGTCTCATCGAACGAGGAGGGCGTGTGGAAGCACTTGCTGGACCCAATTACCGGGCGTATGAGGGAATGGCCTGGCGAACTAACGAGCAGACGCTTGCCAAGGACAAATATAACATCAAAGGCAGGGTAAGTTCTCATGCGTTTTGTTCTCATCATTAAGGACAATATTTGTGGCAAAAGCTAACGTGAATGAACAGATCATGATTGACACTTACGGCTGGAATCGGTTCAATCCTTCCAGCGCTGTCTACGTAACACCATTGACCCAGAAGCAATTCCACGCCCGGTTTCCCCGTGGTGCCCTCGTACCCCCTCCTGTCAATTCTCTCATTCCCCCACCAGCAGGTCTCCCTCCACCAATCCCCCTCCCAAACCTTGGTGGCCTGAACCCCCCGGGACTTGGCAGCAACGAAGCTGATGATGCGGATGACTACCCAGAGGAAGACGACTGCGGTGATATGCCATTCGACGGCAAGTTTGCCGCGGAGGATGAGGCTGCACGGAAGATTCCACTTACGACCGAGCAGAAGCTGATTTGCTCGCCGCTTCTGCGTGGGTACAGCTTGAAAAATAAGCTCTGGCTCAACTTCTTCGTAAATTGCGTCGAGGAAATCAAGTGGCAGACGGACGCATTCGAAAAGCTTGTGTTGCCGAAGGACCAGAAGGAGCTCATTCTTGGCTTCACCCAGACGCAGCTCAGGGACAAAGCTCTCTTCGACGACTTCGTCGAAGGGAAAGGTCGCGGCATGATCATCTTGCTTTGCGGCCCTCCGGGTGTGGGTAAAACGTTGACGTCCGAGGCCGTGGCAGAGGAGATGCGTGTCCCTCTCTACGCGATGAGTGCCGGCGATCTCGGCTTGATGCCCCGTACGGTTGAAACCCAACTGCAGAACACGCTAGAAATGTGTACTCGTTGGTCCGCGATTCTCTTGCTAGACGAGGCGGATGTGTTCCTGGAGCAGCGCAGCTTGCACGAGCTGGAGAGGAACAAGCTGGTATCTATTTTCCTGCGTGTGCTGGAGTACTATGAAGGTAAGTGCACCTTGACATCCATTTTAGGCGAAGTCGTCTAGGCGAGTTTATTTTTCACGGCTCGGATGTTTCTTTTCGGCACTTTTGCTTTCCCCAGCCGATACACGGTACACTTGCTAACCGCATTCCTAGGTACTATGTTCCTCACTACGAACCGCGTCAACACCTTCGATCCAGCTTTCGCCTCGCGCATCCACATCTCGCTTGACTATCCGGAGCTCTCCAAGGACTCGCGTACCAAGATCTGGCAGAATTTCCTGGAAGCCTCTGTTCAAGAGCACAGCATCACTCCGAAGGAGCTTGATTCGCTCACTCGCATGAACCTGAATGGCCGACAGATCAAGAACATTCTCAAGATTGCTCGTTTGCTCGCTTCGAGGAAGAAAGAAAAGCTCAGCTATGACCATATCATGACCACACTGGAAGTCACTCAGCATTTGCACAATGAGTCGCAGATCTCGGATAGGAATCGTGAGACTCTTTATCACTAAGGGTCCCGCTGCAGGTCTATAGGAGGGGACATCGAACATCATGAATTGGGGTGGGGGTTACTGGCGTTATAGGGATACGTTAGGAAGGCATTGACGGCTGCTTTCACGGCTGAAAACCTACGGTTGGGGTAGATGGAACTACGAATACTTCAGAAAATGGATGGCTTTGCTGTCATGCTTTCTTTGCTTTTACTGGTGATAAGGTGACGTTTGCGCTGATAACTATGCAGTTTCGATCGTTTGAATTTATGAGCAAGAGTAGCTCTGCTCTGGTGGAGATGTTTGCTGAAAAGCAGAAGGGTATATTAAACCTATTGAGACGTTCTTGGTAATCCATGAAATTCTTTCAAAGATCAAGTACTTTAAAGCTAGATAGGAGGAACGGACGATTACGGTTCCCGCAATTCTGTGACCCATCAGATTCCATTAAACCTTCAGCTCAAACTCCTGATCCACCTGCGTAACGCCGTCCTTAACCTTGACTCTCCTAATCAGATGTCTCCCATCCGCTTGTCCAACATCACCCGCAGCCCCAGCCAACACATTCCCAGCCTCGTCATGCGTCCTATCCCACTCGTCAACCTCCGCATTCGGAATCTTCCTCAAGACGTGCGTAACACTTCCATCCTGATCCGACACCAACGTCTCCGTCCGAATCTTATAGTGCCTCCACTTAGGAAGCCACTTAATCCAGAACGCATAATACAGCCCCATGGCCGCAAGAAGCCCAATACCGACGGCACAATAGGTCGCATACCAGAACGACACGTCGCCTTTGCCGCCCTGGGGCGGATACCACGGCATGATAAGCAAGAACAGGCATACAGCGGCCGAGAAGATGAGTGCGGAGTGCCACGCCTGAAACTCCGCAGGCGGCAGTCCCGCCTGCTTGCGTCGATAGCGGAGGTAGTAGACGCCGACGACCAGGAGGAACAGGAAGACCGCGTCCGGATACGAGCGCAGATCGACGAGGAAGTTGAACGCGTCGCCGAAGGGTAGCGCGAGGATGACGATGCTTGTCAACGCCCACTTCAGCAGGATGGGGGCGAAGGGCGTGCCGAAGGGACGCGTCGAGGCCCAGATGTGCGGGTAGGGGATGACGCCTTGACGCGCGCACTCTCGTATGTTGCGCGTGCTGCCGATGATGGTGGCCATGATGTTTCCCGCGGCGGAGACGGCGATGAGGGCGGGGAGGCCCTTTGCGGTCTTGCCGAAGACGGCTTCGAAGAAGAGGGCGGCGGCGAGGGTGTTTGAGTGGAGGATGTCTTTGGCGGGGACCGCTGCGAAATAGGCTACGTTGGCGAGGATGTAGAGGATGGCGACTATGATGAGGGAGATTGGGGCGATGCGCTTTAGGCTGCGGAAGGGATTCTGTTCTTCAGTGTCAGTATATGGGAGAAGAAGAGAGAGAGGGAGAGTGACTTGCCTTGATTTCAGCCACGACGTTGAAGGCATTAGCGTAGCCCTGGTAGGCGAAATTGATGCTGACCAATGCGTTCACCACTCCATTTCCGTTATGTGTGACGTGTTGGAAGCTGTTCCGGAAATTGGCGTGCGGGTCCTTCACGCTCGTTCGTCCACCCAGCACGGCGAAGCCAGTGATCACGATAAACAGCAGAATGATCAGTTTGACAACCGAAATGATGTTCATAATCCGGATGGACCAGCGCGTCGAGAGAAGGCAAAGCAAAGCTAGGAATGTGTAGGCCGCTAGAGCTAACCCTTTGTGCTGCCATTCAGTGGCCGGGAACTCGGCGGCACGGAAGATATATCTTGAGAGGACTGTTTCAATCAGCCTTGGGTCTAGTAGAAATGTATTCCAGAAACGTACCAACTGCATTGCTGCTCGAGAAGGAGAACGCGACGACGAAGAATGCGTATGCTGTCGGAAACAAGAAGGCTGGTCTCGGATACGCTTGTTCGAGATAGGTGACTTGTCCACCGGATCGGTTCGGGAACATGGACGCATATTCCAAGTAGACTGCGAGACCGGCTTAGGGAAAGTTAGCGCAAAATCCCATATCGACGACGTCGTACAGTCTCACCTGCTGCAATAATAGCGCCAATAACCCAGTACAACAAACTCAGTCCCACCGAGTCCAAAGCCCGTAATATTGATCCCGCTACACACCGGTCAACACTGTGTCTTCGTCGTGCAACCACACCGCAATAACTCACGTGTGCTAAATATTCCTGTTCCAATCATCTGTGAAATATTCAAGAACAGGATGCCGACCCAGCCGACATGGTATCCCAACGGACTGACTTGCTCGACCGGCGCGCCATTCCCATCTTGATACACCTGAACACCGTCGACAATGACTTCGTCTCCAATTTGCGCATTCTTCTCTTTCGCCTCCGCGAGACTGACGTCCGAGTCGGTGGACCAGAATAGCTTCTTCAGTGCCGTCGTGGTCGCCATCTCTTAAATGCCGGTGCGGCTGCTAGATTCAGGGTATAATCCCAAAACGCGAGGACCTGGAACACGTCCAAGATGGTAGACCACCCTATAGATAAGGAGCCCTCCATTTTATATATGTAGTGCTTCGGGGTTTTAATTTTATCGATGGTTCTGTAACCATGTCGTCGGGATAAGCGCACGTGTGTTGCGTCAGTTCTGCCCGGCTTGCATCATCCGTGACACGGACGACTGGGAAGACGGAAGAGGAAGGAGGGAATGTTGAAATTCTTGCACTTCTGTTGGAGTGGGCTTGAGCGCGTATATGCTATAGGAGACTTATACGGGCGTGCGGCGATGGTGGAATTGAATGCTGGTGCCGCGCCATGGTGTGGCGGTTGTTCTTGCTGTCGTTATCGCGAAGGACAAAGCGGCGCATTGTACCTAGCCACTAGAGTAACCATTTGCGAGGACCTATCAGCCTTTTCGGAAATTTGCGCATATATGGTGGCGGAAGAGGTGATTGAAGAGAAGCCTTGTTACCCTTTCTTCGGTCAATTATTCTGGTCGTTGGTATACTTCCCGGGGGTAGCGAGTCAAGAGTGACCATGGCTCTGGATCCTCCCAACCGCTGGGTTGTAGGAATTTGACGATGTTACGCCTCTAGATAACGCATTTCACTATTGGAACTAAATTTGGCTTTGGAGGAAGGGGGAATCCCACTGGCGCTTCGCTGGTCGAATGCGCATTCCACTTTAGGTTCATGCTAAACGATTTTGCACTTTTCTGTGCATTGAACGCCTGTGTCTTTCGCGGAAATGTCTATATGCAAATCTGCCTTTGCGAAGTCTATCTTGACTTTCGTTTCCATGATCAATTGTGCCTTGACCTAATCGTCATCCATTAGTTGCATCTTCCGTGGCCCTCGTGACTGTTTGTAGGTCGGCTCAATGTACTCTCCAGCTCAAAACTTTAACTTACCATCCGGCATCGCAATGAGCGGCAGTGGTACCACATCAACCCCCTGACGAGCGGCAATTGCCCGCGAATGGACTACCGGCGCAGGTCAGACCTGCGTCTCTAGAGCCGCAACTTCCGTTGAGAGTAGCGATATTGGCTGTGATACAACCGCTTGAGAATCCTGTTTGACTTATCTTCTAGTCAGCACTTTATTTAGTTCATCAGCAAAATAAAAGGAAAAAAAAAAAAAAAAAAAAAAAAAAAAAAAAAACAAGAAAAACTTCTAAAAGTTTATACAAAAAATAAATTAAAAAAAAATAAATAAAAACACAAAAAGAAAAGT
>JAFHBW010000207.1:0-43999 GCA_019022765.1 Westerdykella sp. P71 | reverse complement strand
GGGGATGGAGGGGAGGGAGCCAAGTTTGGATTTGGCGAATGATTTCGCAAGGTCAGACATTTTGGCTGGCGATGTATGGTGAGGAGACTATCTTTGGCGTTTTGGGATCTTTGGAGGCGCGGGCGTTGTTACAATAAGAAGTGCAGGGATCCGAGGGTTTGGGTTAGCGCGGGGAGGTGAGCTTAAAAGTGCGGGATGATGTAATGATGGGCATTTCTAAAGTTCTACCTCGATTCGCATTTACAAGTGAAACATTACTATGATGAAGTTTTCTGGATCACTGCAGATAGCGATATACACAAACAATTGCCCTCTTTTAGCGTGGGGGTCCTGAAAGCGCGAGTCCACGCGCCGCATGACAGCCAGGATGACGTCGATCGGAGCAGCTAGCTCCCGTCGTCATGGATCCCGCCCCTCAACACCAAGATCCATCATCTTGTATCCTGTTTTTGGTTTTGTATTCTTCTCTTCTTAAATAATATTCTCAAGTTCCATTCTTTCAGTTGGGTGAACGCCTTAACAACAAGCCTTATTCCCCGAGGCGACAAACTCGTTCCTCTCCATGGGCATCAGTATGTGGAGATCGAAACGCAATACGGACGGCGAAGGCGAGCACGCCTCACGGGAAGGCCAGCGCGCTTCGCATGAAGGTCGTTTATCTGAACATCATGAACGACCAGAGCCCACTGAGCGGACACGTCTGCTGGATCATCCAAGGCAGCCTCCAACTGCAGATGGTTACTTGGATCCGGACGACCCTGCGGTAGGCTTCAATTCCCAATCCATATTCTCTACAATGCGCACTTCCCCAATGGACTTTTGGAGCTTGAATTGTTATCCATGCCATCTAACTAACCTTTTCAGGTCTCCCCCTATAACCTCTGGTCCGTCCGTTTTTTACGCTATTTCACCGTCCTCTTCCTCATAATATCCTTTCTCTGGTGGGTCTTGCTGTTGGTCTCCATATTCGTCTCGCCACCAGGCATGCACTCGCGCGGCTCCGGCTTCTTCGATTTTGCCTATACCTGCCTTACAATTGGCAATCTCCTCGTCGCCGTTGTCTTCTTCATCGCTCCCGCTAAAGCCCTCCGCATCACTACTGCAATCATCGCAGTCCTCCTCATCATAGACATGATCATCATCCTCAGTGTCCCACGTCTGAGGCTCGAAGAAGGTTGGGTCGGCATCGCGTCTGTGGTTTGGGCTGCGGCCATGGCAATCTGGTGCATAATTACCGACCGGATCGTCGCATGGGGCAAGCGTGAAGAAGAAGAGCGTCTGACAGGGCGCCCAGAAACCCGACGCTCAGTGCGGGAATGGCTCGCAGTAACGATCGCCACCACCCTCACCATTATCTTCGTCATCATCGTGATTCTGATGACAGGCACATTGAGCCTTCGAGCCCGAGACGCTACACTGAAGATGTACGGTGACCGCATTCTTGTCGACGGAGACAAATATGCGGTGCACCTCGCCTGCGTGGGCAACGAGAGCTACACAACCGGGAAGAAGGATCCCACCATCATCCTCGAAGCTGGCGAGAGCCCGTCTGAATACGACTTTGAGCACTGGGCTTATTCGGCTTATCAAAATGGCACAATCTCTCGCTACTGCTACTGGGACCGGCCCGGATATGGCTGGTCAGACAATGCGCCCTCCCCCCACAGCGCGGGCATGTCTGCCGACGCGTTGTCAGAAGCACTTGCGAAGCAAGGAGAAGAGGGTCCGTGGATTCTCGTCGGCGCGGGGACCGGAAGTATCGTCTCCCGAATCTTCAGTTCCAGGCATGTCAAACAAGTCGTCGGTATCATGCTGATCGACCCGCTACACGAGGATCTGTTGCACCGGATCGACAGTCCCGGACGCGGCTTCGTGCTCTGGGGCTGGGGCATCATATCGCCTCTAGGAATCGAGCGCCTCGCCGGAGCCATTTTCAAAGGTCGCTCCAGGGAAGATCGAGTCTACGGTAAATACGCCTATCAGAACGGGAAGTTCATCAAGGCGCAGTTACAGGAGAATCTCGTGGCGGACTCTTTGTCGAAGAACGAGGTTGTTTCGGCGAGGAATATACAATCGGTGGATACGCCGCTGGTGCTTATTAGTTCAGGGATCAGGTCCAGAACGGATGGGGAGTGGGAGACGAAACAGAAGGATTTGTCGGGGTTGACGCAGAATTTGGTGGCGTGGGACACGGTTAATAGGGCGCCGCACGAGGTGTGGAGGACGCTGAGGGGACGAAGCATCATGGAGAAGAGGTTGGGACAGTTGGTCAAGGCTGCGAGGAATGCCACTTCTGAGCAGTTGGGTTGAGTGGGATAAAATGATGGAGGGGAGGCTGGGTCATTGGATCACCATCTGGTGGTTGATTTCTGCGTAAGCTGTTCTTGCTTCTTTTTTTCAGTTTCAAGTAACAGTACAGCAAGATTGCACGGCGTCTTCGGGGGAATTTGCATTCGGTGGATGGTACACATAATTTGGTTTACATCCTTGGTTTATATATGATGCATATAGGTGGGTATTATTGTCTACTTAT
Organism: Westerdykella sp. P71; assembly: GCA_019022765.1. Classification (NCBI taxonomy): domain Eukaryota; kingdom Fungi; phylum Ascomycota; class Dothideomycetes; order Pleosporales; family Sporormiaceae; genus Westerdykella; species Westerdykella sp. P71. The sequence goes on along the minus strand of JAFHBW010000207.1, from coordinate 41,466 downwards.
AGTTTGCCCTTCTGGCGGTAATGGATCGACGACGTAAAATTGACCACCCAGCTTAATGACGGAGATATTGGTGTTGTTCGTAGAGCTGACAGCAATGTGTATCTTGACCTCATCACTCTTCAGCGAATGATCTCCGTCGGACTGGTCATAGCTGATTCAAGAATCACTGACATGGCAGGTGACAGAAAAAGTGTCGCACCAACTTCTAGAACACTGCCTTTTAGTAGGCAGTAGCTAGCAATATGCGAGTAAATCATGAAGATGGACAACTCCAACTGTGCAGGATTTCCCGTAATTACAGAATACAAGTCCCGAAGAGCATCCCGTCTATGCTCCGTTATTGCAGATAGGGAATTAAGCTCACGAGATTGGTTAGGAAGTGCGTCACCTTTTCTGTCAACCCGGTGGCTGGATATAGAGTCGTACTTTTAGCCAAAAGCTCAACAGATCTCAACTACCGATACCTCCTTCTGTCCCTTTCCCGCAGCTTAATAGCTCACAAACTCTCCCTCAGGATCTCCACATCCGCATGTCCTGCAGTCCTGACAAAAATCTTCATACTTTCCAACAGCTGGTTCTTCAAATCAGGCCTCCTATTATCCTGCGTCATAAACCCTCCATACGTAGCCGTGAATTCAAACGGCTTGAGGGCCTTCCAGATTCCAAGGATTTGGTCTGGAGCCAGCGGAATCATGTTCGGATAGGACCACATGAAGCTGTAGCTTGTGGTTCCCGGGAGGCGGTCTGCGTGGTAGTATGCGGCCTGAATAGGTGTTAGTAATGTACCCTCTGCCTCATGACTCCCAGAATTGGACATAAAAACCGCGAAACTATAGCAAAAGATAGAGCGACCGACATACCGGCACAACCATAATCGAATCCGCATGGAACAATATCCCCTCCCCTTCTTCAGTTTTCCAATGCAACACCATGCTCCCATCAAAATGGCCTCCCGTCCTAATCGCTGTCACGCCCGGCAGAATCTCCTGCGTCTCCGCCTCAATCAGCTTTCTCCTCCCATGTTTATCTTCCCGACATAACCACTGTTTATCCCTCGCATTCAGATAAACAGGACAGTCGAATACCCGCGCCCATTCCAGATGCGTGGTCCAGAAATGTGGATGCGAGATTACTATGGCTTTCAAACCTCCTTTCTTCTGGATGAATTCCACGGTCCCTTGGTCCAGGAAGGAAATCAGATCCCAGAGGATGTTTCCGCCCGGGGTTTCGATGAAGATGGCGCGTTCACCTATGCCGAGGGGTTTGGTTGCTGGAAAAGAGGGGTGGAGAGGCTTGAATCCGGGATCATTTTCTGGGCGGGTGGTGGTGGTTATGAAGTGGATCTTAGGGTTGGAAGAGCACGGGCTGATATGGTTCTTTTGGGAGAATTGGGCGGAGCGAAGAGAGGACCATGATTGGCCATGCGGAGGGACATATTGGCGTGGATCCTGTGGTTGGGATGAGATGTTAGCATGTATGTAATGTGGTAGTGTTGTGCTTGGGAGAGGGTACGTCATAGGCGAAAGAGGGATAGTTGGGGGAGTCGAACATCACAGATTCGGCAGGATTTTGGAGGAGAGGATAGAGGAGCGTCGTATTGGGTTCCGCAGGTTACACAGATGGCGAGGTCTCCACTTTCAAAGTCCATATTGGCGTAGTTAGGGAGGTATGGTCGGGATGCAGTGGTTTGTATCGATGGGTGGTCGAGCTCGGAAACAAGTCTAAGAGCGGGGAAGCCGAGCTTCAAATAAAGATTGGGGATGGACTAGTAGTATCTTGGGGAAAGGTCGATCGAGGTACAAGTCAGACTGTCCAGATTTCGTATTTAGGTCTAGACTATGATAATTTGTGATGTAGGAGCTTTGAAATAGTTCGCATTCAACGCGAGGTGAATTCCGATCGGAACTAGATGCCCAACCAGGGACCCACTAAAACGCCTATGGAATGGACAATGCAGAACAGCGCCAAAACGCCCTCGTAAAACCAAGTGTCGACACGAAATGATTACACAAGCGAACCAGCGAGGACCCAGACCTCGCCATTAGCAACCTTATCCGCAATGCTCACTACTTCAACCCCATTGGGCTGGATCTGCAGAATCGTGTAAGCCATAAGCTAGAACAAATCGGGAAGAGAAACCTGGGGAAGACATACCACTTTCTTCCCGTCCTTCGTCTCATACCAAACCTCGCTCCCCGCCAACGTCTTCACCTTCTTCCCCTCCTTCCACGGGCTTAACGGCACAACATGCGCTTCCACGAACCTCCTTAGGTTCCTATGCGCCCTATCCTCCCCTTCACCCCCCTCATACGCACCCTCCCCAAACGCCGCATAGTCCTGCGGATCCTCCCACGGCTTCCTCTTCAGCTCCTTCATCGCTCCATTCCGCGGCGCCAGCACAGTGGCATTTTGAGAAGCGTCGTTTAAGCGCTTAGAAATGGAGTCGATGTCTCGGGTTAGACCGCTGAAAATGGCTATGGTTTGCGTTTTGCCGATTACATCGGAGATGATAACACCCGTGGATACGGTTTGGTCGTCCGCGGGGGGCATGGCTTTGTTGTTTAAAGGGTTGGGGAAGAGGACTGGGACTTGAATCTGGTCGGCGAGGGCGTGGAAGGCTTTCGAGAGGGAGGAGAAGGGGCGGGATTGCGCCGAGGCGGCGAGGATGAGGCAGACTGTCGCTGAAGGGTAAAGGAAGAGTTGTGCCGGTTTCATGGTTGGAGTTGGGGGTGTTTGGTGGATCTTGAATACAGAGGTGTAAGAGTCTTGGAGGGGTGAATGCAACATTATGCACAGACGTCATTTGCCAAGACGATCTCTCGTGATTGCGTGAGTGAACAGCGTTCGCGTGTCGCGATTTCCTGTCGATCTTCACCTTCACCCTCATTTCCCGATTCACTTCTCCGTTCAGGGTCCACGCCCCGATCACATGGTAGAACGATGCATGTAGCATCGTCTCAACCCTACGGCAATCCGTGAGCGCCTTGATGGGCCACATGGCGATGCAGCTCCCCACCGTCACCATCGTAAGTTTCAGCACTCCGCGATATCATCATAACCCTGCCTCACACTGCTCAGGACGACCTCCGCGCTTTTCACGCCAAGCACTTCCCCAATGTTTCCATACCGGCCAATTTCCTTCACGGCGTTACCCAATCGCCGGAGGAGGTCCACCACGAGTACGAAGAGGAAGACGACGACTTAGGCTACTATCCCGACGGTGTCAAGCGAACACTTACCGACGAGCAAATTGCTCTTTTCCGGCACACAGAGATCCAGACCATCTTACGGGAACGTCGACATAAGAGGGAAGCGGCGGCGGAGACACCAGAACCCGAGATCGAACATGCGCATCCGCAGGTCCCAGATTTCTCGTTCGGGGCAGCTACCATGCATGCTACGGGTAAAGCCGATGCGGAGATGAAAGAAGGGGAAGTTGTCGTTGTTTCGCAGGAGGCAAGTGCAACTGGCACACCCAAACCAGCTGCAGGGCCCAGGGTCGGTGAAAATTCCGCCTCTGGAGACGCAGTTCTTCACGGACGAGTCGAAACGCCTCCCCAATGGCGAAAACGCTCAAAACAAGCGACCCAGCAGAAAAATGCCAGAAGTCGGAAGGCTCGTCGGAAGAAGCGGAAAGACGAGCGGAAGAATCGGCGAGAAGGACGAGGAGGGAGTATCGTCTCTGGTGCGACAGGAGATAACGATGGATCTGAGACGGGGGAGAGTGATGAGTGGGATCCGTGGCACCAGGCAAAGGGGCCAGATGCGCTGGTGGGAACTAACGTGGAGTTGGAGTACTGATTGCGAAGCGAAGTGAACGTACCTGGACGATAGTCAGTGTGAAATACCGTTAGCAGAGGGGCTGATGGAAAATTGAGCCTGATGGGAGACGCAGCTAGATTCAATTGACCGGCGTTGCTATGTTCTATTTCCGTCAAGACGACATGGAGGAAGCATATTACGTTTTCATATCCCTATTCATAATGCCTGAATCTGAGATATCCTGCCTCTTTGAATTCTCGAAGAGCCGTCAATAGCAACATGTGCGCATGCCAAATATCCTTTATTAGGACAGCCTGTCTTTTGCTACCTCCTGGTTACTCCTGTTCCTTGTTGAAAGAATTGGTATAATGGATCGCTGATCTTCTTCGGGAAACCCTGCAAATTCCGGGAACTCCGCAATCCCTTCTGCGAATCCAAGGATGCCACCGCCATCAAACGCCGTGAAATGCACGCTCCCTCCATTTTTGCTCCTTGTCTCCTCTACAGCCCAAGCCTCCCCCCATCTCCTTATTACGCTCTCCTCTTCACAAAACTCTCCAGATCCCCCTTCGTCACCACCCCAAGCACAAACTTCCTGCCCCCATCCGTCACAACCGCAAACTCCTGCTCCCCACTCCCATCCACGCCACCTTTGAAGAAGGCCTCCAACTCCTCCAACGGCGTCTCCACCGTGATGACCTTATACCGGGTCCCCCTCCTCCTGAACTTGATCATCGCCTTCTCTACCGGGTCCGAGTCCGACACGGTTTTGTCCTTGAGCAGGGCCTGGAGACGGGGAATGCTGATGTAACCGAGCAGAGCGCGGTTCTCGGGGGAGGTTACGGTGAGGTGCGTGTAGTCGCGTTCCAGGCCGGAGAGCAGGGCGAGGGAGATAGGGTCTTTGGGGTGGACGGAGAGGGCCGGGGGTGGGTCGAGGTCTTCCACTGTGGCCTTCGGTTCTTCTTAGTATATTCATACGCGGACAATGCGGATGGACACAATAGGCGGGGAATTGGGGATGCAGGATTAGGAATACATACGCCTCGATATTTATCCGCCCATATGGAACTGTACTCTTCTGCTTGGGCGCCGTTTGTTAGCGGCGCGGAGGTGGATGTGGTTTCCGCCATTGTGGAGGAGAGTGCGGACGTTGGTGTGTTGGCGGGTTGAGTGAGGTTCGCGGGTTAAAGATTTGGGAGATGCGGAGTTGCATCATCCCGCGCTAGGAATGCACGAGCCAGCTGTGAAAAGCGTGGTGGGGTACATGTACACTGTTTGGGAGAGCATTCTATAGAAAATTATTCAAAAGTCTTATGGTAGGATCGGGACCCTGGAAAATGGAAGTGTTCTACAGACCTAGGATTCTAATCCACGCAGTCCAAAAATCATAGAAGAAGCAGTAAGACTCGCTATTGCCAATTTGATTAATAGTCGCTAGTTCGCTAGTAAAAGCAGTTCACGTCTTTCTCCGACCTTCCCTCGCTGGCAAAGATGGCTTCTTTTCTCATCCGGCGCCTGGTACTCCCTTCTCCTCAATCCAAAAAATACAAGCGTACAGGGCGCGACCGAATACTCTGCAGTGCAGCTATCATCGTGCTAAGACAGAGGGGGTATGCTCTCACGACCCACGACTCCCCCCAGCTCATCAAACCTGATTTGACGCTCTCGACATAAACGGAGGTCCATCACGACCGTGCTGGGTATGCAACTGAAGCCTGCATCTATGACGCAGCCACTTCAGTAGATTCTTTGTTCTCCTCCGTCTCACCAGCAGGCGGGCCCTCAACGGCAGGAGACTCGGTCTTTGCGTCCGCCATGGTGACATCGCCATCTCCGTCAGTCCCCTTTGTGGCCTCGTCCCCGTTGGTGACAGACTCGGTCTTCTGCTCCTCCTTTACCTCCGTCTTATCACCGTTAGTGGCAGCTGCGGAGGGAGCGGGAACGTCGCCAGACTGCAATGCACCGCTCCACTTCTGGAGAATGTCGGCAGATCGCTTCTTGAAGTGGTAGGTCTCATCCATGGGGATGGAGTCGAGCTTGAGAATGGCCTTGAGCACCTTGTGCACCTTCGTCTTCTTGATGATCTCAGCTTCGAGGTTCTGGAATTCTTCCAACTGCTTGAGATGGCCGGACATGGCAGGCATCTCCTCCTCTTTGGGTGGATGGTCGCGGGAGATAAAGCCCTTCTGCAGCCTGTGGCGGAGATATAGCACTATATATTGTCAATAATCAAAAACAGCACAAACGTGGAGATACCCACCAGACTTCTCCTGCTTCTCCCTGCGTTCTTCTTCCGTCATTGGTTTCTCCTCTACCTTTGAGGACTCGCTCTCGCTTTCGGCCTTTACCTTCGCTTTCTTCGTCTTCTTAGGCTTTGCTTCGGCGGTGGACGGTTCCTTGGGCGTGTTCGTAAGCTTCAGCTTGGTCTTAGGCGTCTTCGCTGGCTGGGACTTGTTGTTAGCCATATGGGAACTGCAGTGAAACCGGTGTACGAACCTTTTCCTCCTCATCGACATCCTCTTCCTTCTTCCGCTTCTTGCCCTTAGGCTTCGCTGCGGGCGTCTCCACACCAGCATCTTCCATCGTAACGTCCTCATCCGCCACAGCGGCCGTGCTCTTGCGCTTCGTCGTCGTCTTCTTCTTCTCCTTCGCCTCTTTCGCCTCCAGCTTCTTGGCCTCGGCAGCCGCCTTCTCCTCGGCATCAACCTGCATAGCCTGTTCATGACCTTTCAACAAGTCCTTGAAGTATTGAAGATCGTGCTCTTCGGAAGCGATGACGTATGCCTCCCAGAGAGCCTTGACCTTCTTCTTCTTGCCGGCGTTGCCAGCCTCGACTTCGGCCTTGATAGCTTCAACGTCCAAAGGCTGAAGGGCAGTGTTGACTTCCCAGGAGCTGAATGTCTTGTTAGTATCCAAATGTCTAGACAAAGCATAGACTTCGGTATGCTCACAATTCGTTTGTACCCAAGAACATGACCGGGTAGCGACGATCCTTCACATGCTTGCCGCCGTCCGCAAAATCTTCCCGATAAGTGCCATCAATACGCTTCGCACTAACAGGCCGCTTGCTAAGCAAGCTTTCGGGCAGCATATCCTCGTCGGAGATGATGACAGGCCAGGGAGGGAAGCCTTTCATAGAGACAAAATACATCTCCCCGGGGGAGACGTTGAGGCGGAGCTCGGGGGCGGACTTCTTCTTGTTTGGTGTCTTCTTCTTGTGTTCAGGGACAGAAGCCCCAGACTTGCGTCGGTTGTTGGCAGCACCCTTCGCAGGGGTTGCCTCCGTCGGCGCGGCTTCGTTCGCTACGGCTGAACTGTCGGTCAGCCCCGCGCTTACTTGTTCGCCCACAGGCTCGTTGCCCGCCGTCGTGTCGGCTGCAGCCTGTATAGACGCACCTGTGTCCTCCTGAGCTTTCTCATTGTCCTTGTTATCATCTCCAGCGGCGGCCTCTGGCTTGGTAGAGGATGTGGTGGCATCTTGGTGAAAGACAATCAGCGATTGATCAACATGTACCGGGATGAGGGGCTAACTCACCTTCAACAACATCGGCTGGCACAGCTGCATCGCCACCTTTGCCAGCCTCCGATTCCGCGACAGTGGTTGCGGCCGGTGCTTCGGCAACACGCGTTTCCTCTTCAGCTACCTTGGGAGCGTCCGCGGCAACGGGCGACTTGACCTCCTCAGCCATGGCGAAGCTTCGTGCTTACGTCGGCACGGTGCGAGGACGCGTCGGTGGAATGAGAGCGCGCGAAGATGGGCGGAGAGGTATTGGTATCGAAGTGGGGAGACGGTAATTGATGACAGACGGGTTGCGTGGATGAGAAGTGATGGTTGTGTGTGGGTCGGGTGGTGGTTGTGGGTGGGAGGAAAGTGAAGGGAACTTGGAGAAATCGGGCGGGAGTCAAGCTCTGGAAAGTCGCGCCCCAGGGCACGTCACGTGAGACAGCCCCAAACGCGACAATCGATGACGCCGCGTCCGTAGTAAAGGTCGGAGGTGGTCCCACGCGGTGAAAGGAACGTCCGCTTCAGTTTTACCTGAATTGCAGCGTTGTGGTTGGTGGATGCGCAGAATGTTCGCGGTGCAGCGAGTTCTTGTCGTGTTGTGCGCTAGGCGATCTGCGAGCTTGGGCCTTCGCGGGAGGAGTACGGAGCTGCCCAGATGTGCCGAGTGCCAGGCGCACCCCCCTTAAACCATGCGAAGAAAAGCAGTTGAAGCTGCAAGGTGGTGGGTACAGTCGCGGTGACCGTCTTTTATCTCGATCCAAGGTCGGGGCCTTTGTGAAAGAAACCCTTTGAGCCAGGCCTGAGCACCCCTCGCTGACTAGGCGTCTCGGCCCACCGGCGGAAAAGGTCCTCAAGGCAGCAAAAGCCTGCGCTCAAAAACGCAAACGATGTCGTTCATCGGAGTCAGGAATGCGGGTGCAGTGATCACTCCGATGGCGAGGAGGAGCTCAGTGGCGGTGACGGCTCAGGGGTGAGAGAAACCGAATTCAATCCTCAGAACGCCTCCCAATCTTTGAGTCGGTGTGCTTTGCAGTCGCAAATTTCTTCCTATATGTAACGAGGTATTCGGTATCGAATTGCGTGACTGGTGAATATGGTCAGCAGCGCGTACAGGACGGCTCAGTGCGCTCACCGTACATCGCGTAGCGCCCATCTGAGAGCGATTCACTTACTATAAGCTTCCTCTAAAAGGCCTGATATATTTAATGAGGCTCATGAATGTTATGCCCAAGCCATTCCCTTATGAAGCCCCCAAACGGCTATGACAAATCGTCTTGTACGTGATCACCCCTTCTGACAATCTCGTCGCCAGATAGCTCTTTTCCCTGAATGTTTTTGTGTGTGCGTATGATACAGAACTGCGCACAGATGGCAGCTGCAGCTTGAAATTCCGGAGCCTATTCGAATGCGAGAGGTCCGGGAGTCCATGACCAGCGTGTTCATAAGGGGGAGTTGTTAAAACAACATGTTTCCCAAGTCCCACGGTCTACTTTCCATGACTTGCCACTTGGAAGCTGAAGGGCCAACCCACAAACCTCTCCTTTATAGCCTCGCAGCAGTTGTGAAGGTGGATGGCATCCCGGGAGCAACTTTACTCATAGCTCTTGCCTGCGTGCCGGCGGCGACCATCAGCGCATCCGTCTGCCCACTCCTCTGGCCGCATACACAGTAGCCATTCCATGGACAGTTTCCATGCTCTTCTTTTCCCAGCTGCGCCTGCCCTTGTCATATGTCCGAGCGCATCCACCTCTTCACACCCGTTTCCACAGTTAATCACTCCGCAACTTCCAGAAGCCGGGGTATACGTTCCCTTCGCACATTCCTCATTTGAGAAGCTCCAGACGTCGTATCTCCCCCCATTAAAGCCACGTCCGAACCAGCGCTGTTGCATTCGTCCTCACCCATGTACCCCACATCCGGATATCCACCTCTTCCGCGGCGCCGCATGGGTTACATCCCAGCAGTATTGCAGTATATCTCCTCCTAGAAGCTCGGGTTCCAAGTATGCGATCCTCTCGTCTTCCTCAACTCTTCTCCCCATCGTCCACAGTACTAGGTACTTGCTGGCTGGCTCCGGAACCGCCAACGTAGCTCGCCATCGTAACGGATGCCAGCGTCCCGAACGCAGACCGAGGCGCGCAAAATCGTCCCACAAGCGGATCCGCCATAAAAAGAAGGAGGTGAATAAGCCCTAAAATCGCAGAATACGGGTTGCGAGGCGATGGACTTCTTGAGCAGCCCCGGTGCGACCTCGCAGTTCGCTGGGTTGGGGTTCGGGGACTGACTGGGGGGACTCGAATGGTCGGGCGGGACGGCTTCCAGCTAGCCGCATTGGACCGGTCACGTGGTTTTGAGACGTGTCGATGGACCATGTTGTATCATGAATGCATTTGACGTTGGACTATGTTACTTAATGCTATTTATCTGAGGGTAGGAATTGGAATTGTTGGAGTACAGGGAGGAAAGTACGGTTTGAGGTTGAGGTGGGCTCTGCAAGGCGCTGTGCCACAGAGTGTTCCCTTCCTTGTACACCACCGCACCACGTCAGCCTATAATAGCTAAGGGGAGGATATGCGTCTAGTCGTCTATTATTCTATCAAAAAGTCTGCCATCTAGAATCCCCTCCTCGCCCTCCCAATCACAGGCCGCTTCACCACCCCACCCTGAGAAGTAACCTTCTTCGCCAACGAGCCTGGCTTCCTCACAAGCGGGCCATTCTGTTCCTCTTCCAACCTCTTGTCCTCCCGTGCTTTGTCTTCCGCCATCTTAGCCTCCAGCTCCGCCTTGCGGTTGAATTCGGTTTCGGTGATCTTCTTGTCCCGAGCCGAATACCCCTTCTCCTTGATCGAGTAGAAGACTGCTCCCAGGTCGGCGAGCCAGTGAGGATCGACGGATGTTACGCAAGACATGTACTCCTTTGACGTGAGAATAAGCTCATGGTAGACGACGTAATCGGGTAGATAACCGAGACCGTAAAGGGCGCTGGTGGGGTGGAGCTGCACAGTGACGCTCGTCCTGAGGTTGATGTATTCACCGATACCTTTGACCTTGGCGGCTTGATGATAGTATCCCGAGCAGATGCATTTGCGAACGACGTCCCAGTCTGTGCCACAGCTTATGAAGACCATCTTGTGCATTTTCATGATGTCGTAGAGCTGGTCGCGGATCTCCTTGGCTCTGCGGAGGGCCTTTGGGTGCAGGAAGTGGCGTACGCACCAGCCGTCTGAGTAGCCGTTCACCTTCCATTGGGAGTACACGTGTAGCAAAGTGAGATGGTCGGATTCGGGAACGAAGAACTTCTCTCGAGCAGCGTCGGACTCCTCCTGTCGTTCTTTGGGCCTGTAGAATACGCTGGGGACGGAAAGCATCGAGACGATAGTGAGCATCTCTTCGCTGCATCCATATTCCACGGACGTGATGATGAGTTTGGCGAGTGAGGGGTCCATTGGAAATGCCGTCATGGTTCTCCCCAGCTCAGTAAGCTCACCGAGATTGTCGAGGGCCCCTAGTGCCCATAAGTCGAACAAGGACGTTGTTATGGTGTCCTGCGGTGGGGGGTCCATGAAATCAAAGTCAAGTAGGTCCTTGACGCCGAGTGATTTCAGGAGGAGAACGGTGTTAGCGAGATTAGTACGTTGGATTTCCGGTATTGTCTGGATGTAGAACTCATCCCGGAATGCTCGTTCAGTGTAGAGATGGAAACACTTGCCAGGCCCTGTGCGACCTGCTCGTCCTGCTCTCTGCGACGCGTTCGCCTGAGATATTGGGGTGATTTGAAGAGTGTCCATACCCATCTTTGGGTTGTACACCTTGAGTTTGGAGAAGCCTGAATCCACCACATATATGATCCCGTCGACCGTCAAACTGGTCTCGGCAATGTTCGTGGCGACAATGACTTTCCGTACTCCTGGAGGTGCGCGGTCGAAAATCTTGGCCTGCAAATCTGCAGGCATCTGACTGTAAATTGGGAGGATGCTAAGTTTTGGAGGATCGTTCAGCAGTTTTAATCTCTCCGCAACCAACTCGCAGGTGACTTCGATATCTTCTTGACCGGTCATGAATACGAGGATATCACCGGCCCCCTGAGAGACATGGATGGCCAGAACCTGCTTGACGGCGCTGTCCACATAGTCTTCACAGGGCGACCGCGAGAACTGGATATCGACGGGGAAAGTACGTCCAGGAATGATAAACTCTGGCGCTCCGCCGTAGAAACGCGAGAAGCGTTCAGCATTCATGGTTGCAGAAGTGACAATCAGCTTCAAGTCTCGCCTTCTTGCCAACACCTTCTTGATCAGACCCATGAGCACGTCCGTATTGAGTGCTCTTTCGTGGGCTTCGTCCATGATGATACAGGAGTACTTGTCCAGGTCCGGTTCTTGGAGGGACTCTCTGAGGAGCACGCCATCCGTCATGTACTTGATCTTCGTTTCTTTGCTCGTGCAGTCCTCGAAACGGATGGCGTAGCCGACCAAGCCTCCCAGCTTGACTTCCATCTCTTCACTGACACGCTTCGCAACACTCATGGCCGCCACGCGGCGCGGCTGCGTGCATCCTATGAGACCCTGCTTCCCATAACCGTCTTCGTATAAGAACTGTGTTAGCTGGGTTGTTTTGCCGGAGCCAGTCTGTCCTACGACGATTATGACCTGGTTGTCCCGAATGACACGAAGGAGATCTTCACGAACAGCAAAAGCCGGCAGATACTGCCGCTGTTCTCTGAGGGTTTTACTCCGACTGAACGAGCTCTGGCCCTCGCTCTCCTTGAGATGCTCGGCGAACTTGCTACCACCCTTCTTCTCCTCCTCGCCGGGGAGAGGAGCCGCACTGTCGCCTTCGTCCTCTTTGACGCCCATGAGATTTCCCAATGCTGTACCCGCAATGTTCGTTGCCTCCTGTGCCTGCTTCTGCCGTTCTTTTTGCTGCCTCTTCTCTTTAACCACCCGGCTCCCCTTTCGGCTGAAGACCGCCATGTCGCTCTGAGGATCCCGTACAGCGGACACGGGTTCCACCTGTTTGGTGAAGACCTTCTTCCCCGTTAAAAACGGCGGTTTGAGGTCGTGCACCAGGATATGGACTCTCGTCCCCTCCTCATCATCCGCAAAATCCGAGTCGAACGTCCGGCGTTGCGCCACCCCCGACTGCAACATCCGGTTGGTCTCCCACGCATCGACATCCTTCTGTTTCTGGATCGCCCTGGCGCTCGCTCGGCTGTTCTTCTTCTTCTCCGCCAACGCCGCTTCGCGCTGCTGGTCCACCCAGGTATCGTCTGCGCCTCCGAATGGGTTGTGCGTATCGTCCCCGAAGGTGTGCCCGTTCTCCTCGCCAGTATACCAGTCGCGGTCCAGCGCGGTGGAGTCCAACTCGTCTACCATGGGCTCCGGGCCCTCGAAGGAGGACTGATGCGGCGTGGACCCATCTTTGCCTGGGCGTGGTGTATGCGCTCGCGACGGTGGGTGCGAAAGATGCGAACGGTGCGATTTCGGGCGCGGGGCTACCGAGAACTGCTCATGGTCGATCTTTCGGCGCTTGGGACTGTCATGTCGTTCCATTGCGACTGTGCGTAGACTGTGGAGGAGGCAAAAGGATGGATGGCGAGTGGGTAAACACCCTGATGTTGAAAAGTTGAAGCTTGGGCCACTTCCGCCGGCGGCGGAGGTCAGATTCTTAGCGCATCCGAAATTATTTCACCCCACCCCCAAAAAAGTTTCGAGGTTCTCGGAGGAGTAGCAGTCTGCGCGTATATTTCGACGGGCGAAAATGTCTATGATAACAGCGACCACGTGGGTGCCGCGGGGATTTGCGGCACCCTTCCCTACCAAGTACGAATTCGACGAGGACGAGTACGAGCGCATAGCACACTTGGCAAAGTTGCAGCTGGACGATGCGAAGGAGGAGTTAGAGGAAGCCGAGAAAGAGGAGGAGGAAACTGCTGCCAATGGCGCCTCTAGCGCAGCAACGAAAGCAAAGGACGCCGAGTATGAATTCTCGTTCGATGAAAAATCTATATCATACTAACGATGTTGAAGAGAAATCGACGACGACCTCAAGGAATACGACCTGGAGCACTACGACGACGATGAGGAAGGCGCCGGAGATACCATGGCCATGTTCGGCAACGTCAAGAATCTGGTCTTCCACGAGTCGAACGAGGACGATCCGTACATCACCATGCAGACGCAGGAAGAGGAGGACGAGGAAAGGGAAGAGCTTCAGATCCTGGCGACAGACAACCTAGTCCTGGCCGGAAGAATAGAAGACGAGGTAGCACATCTCGAGGTGTACGTCTACGAGGACGAGGCCGACAATCTGTATGTGCATCACGACATCATGCTCCCCGCGATCCCTCTGGCAGTGGAGTGGCTCGACCTCCCCGTCGGCAAGGCCGCCGCGACATCGAAGGACGGCAAAGGCAACTTCGTCGCGGTGGGTACCATGGACCCTGATATTGAGATCTGGAATCTGGACGTCGTGGACAGCATGTACCCGGACGCGATCTTAGGACAGGGAGCGGAGGACGCGGAGGCGGCGGAGAAGCCGAAGAAGAAAAAGAAGAAGAAGGGCAAGAAGGCCAACGACAAGTACCACGTCGACGCCGTCTTGTCGCTCGCCGCCAACCGCCATCACCGGAACCTGCTTGCGTCGTCCTCGGCGGATAAGACGATCAAGCTGTGGGATCTCAACACAACGACGTGCGCGAAGTCCTACTCGTACCACACGGACAAGGTCTGCTCCGTGGCATGGCATCCAGTGGAATCGACGGTGCTGCTAAGTGGCAGCTACGACCGCACTGTAGTGGCAGCGGATATGAGGGCTCCTGAGGCGAAAGCGCCCAGATGGGGCGTCGAGAGCGATGTGGAAACCGTGCGGTGGAACCCACACGACCCGAACTACTTCTACGTGAGTGCTTATGGGATTTCTAGTTCTATCCTTAAGTTAACATGACCAGGTCTCTACCGAGAACGGCATCATCCACTACCACGACGCGCGAAATGCGCCCGCAGATCCTTCAGCCTCCAAGCCCGTCTGGATCCTGCAAGCGCACGACGAGTCCATCTCGTCCTTCGACATCAACCCCGTGATACCGGGCTTCATCGCGACGGGGTCAACAGACAAGCAAGTGAAGCTGTGGAACGTGCAAGCGAGCGGGCCCAGCATGGTGGTGTCGCGGGACCTGGGCGTGGGCCGGGTGTTCTCGACGTCGTTTGGGCCGGACCAGGAGGTCGGCTTCCGGCTGGCGGTCGCGGGCAGCAAAGGCGCGGTGCAGATCTGGGACACGAGCACGAACGCGGCGGTGCGGGCGGCGTTCGCGAGCAAGGTGCCGGAGGCGAGGAGCGATGGGAAGGAGAGGCTGGTGGGGTTGGAGGAGTCGGACACGGACTCTGACTCCGAGGAGGGCGAGGATTACGGGGAGGATGAGGAGGCGGAGGAGATGGAGGAGTAAGGGGGAGGGTTGATTATGGGGTGTCTTCCGCCCCTATGCGTTGTGGGCATGATAGAGTCTACCGAGTGGAAATTCTCCTACGATCCGGACATCAGGCGTCGGACATGGAGTGCGCGCAGGAGGGCGTGCCCGACGTGCTGAGGCTCCGAGGGTGAGAGTCCGCGAGGCTGTGCGAGGCGTGGGATGCAGCGAGTTGTCAAAGAGCACCGCATCTATGTTGAATACAGCAGATGGATGGCGAGGTGTGGGATTCTGGAAGGGAGCACGAGTGATACCACTGAAGCGATGATGCTGCGCCACGCACATTTTGGACAATGAAAACGAGAGAGTCGGTGATGACTGTTTCCCCATCTCCAGGGTTGTCCAAAATAAGACCAGTAAAAGATCATTTTCCCCTTGGATCACTTCGCGCTGAATGTTGTTTTCCCTAATTGTGCGACTTGTTTCTATTGCTTTCGAGGCCAGGATTGCCTAGTACCTACAAAGATAGATCAAGTACGGAGTACCGTGGACACCATCTACTCGGCAGCGGCGTTGACGGCAGATCGCCCTCATGGCGAGATTCATGTGGGTCTATAATAAAACCTCCTTTACCACAGGAATAGTATGTATAAGATTTCACGATGCCCGGCTCCACTTGCAAATTCCCATCCCCATCCCACCTAAGCACACGAACCGAGCTCGCCGAGTCAGCAGCGGGTGCATCATGCATAAATGACCGAAGGACCATGTTTCAAAACGAAATTGCTGCAGGGCGGCGGCGAGGTGTCACACATCCGTGGATCAGACATCCAAACAAAACAATCTCATCATGCATGAAAGAACATGAACATGCGTTTCTCAGTTTTTGTTATTCGCCGGTGGGTGTGGGTGGACGAGGGGTCCGCTTCCGCTGTATGGGCGCTTAGGGGGTTTGGCGCTGTGATGGAGTAGACAGTAGACAGTGACGTACTATACTACGGTAGTTCCCGGAAGAACCACACACTACTCACAGCGATGTGATTGAGAGGGGGACGGCGACAAGACGGAGACGGGCCACGGTCAGCGTTTCGTCGGTCTTGTGAGACTGGGAGGCGTTGATGGTCTTTCCGGCTTCACGTACGAGATGCATTCACTGCGTGATTATTCCGGTACTATTTGGATATTATTATTGAAGACTGCAATTCACATGCGACATCATTACTCTTCTTCAATTGACACGCGGCTCCCTGTTTCCATGCATCTTTGGCAGCACCCTCCAGTGCATCCGTGGCCGTGATTAGATAGGGAGTGAGAGCCAGCTGGACCCCAGCACAGTGCGAAACCGTTGGCGCCGAGTCGAGTCCACGGATTGGATGGATGTTGTAGAATCGTCAGAGTCGGGGGCGGGTCGACGCCACTGGGGCGGATGGGCCCTGTCTGTGTCCTCCTCTTGTGTGCATGTTCCTGGATGGCGGACGGGCGGCGGTGGTCCACGTCCCTCTGCTGCATGCCGCCTTTCCCCTTGTGTGCCCGTTTTTGGGTGGTTCCAGTGCCAGTGCAGTGCAGGGCTCTCCCCGTTTGCCCCCTCGCCGCGCAACTCTCTTTTCTGTTTCTCTTTTCTTCTCTTTGTTGGGACCTTTTCTCTCTCCCCTTCCCTCCACTCAGCATCGCTGCTTCGCCTTTTTTCACCAGCTCCCTCCTTTCCCTTTGACAGGTCCCCTAACACTCCCTCGCAGGCGCCTGGTTCGCTCCTTTTTTTATTTGTTTACCTTCCACTTCCACGCAGGCTCGATATCCGCTCTTTGACAGAATACGCCCCACGTTTGCCGGCATCCACTTGCAAACGGGTTTCAACACTCTCCTTTTCCATCCATCTCCTCCGTTTGCCGCGAGCCGGCGACCCGAAAGCAGCGAAACACCAAAACACCCAAACAATTCACTACTGAAACCCGACAAAAAACTCAATTACTACGTGCTGCAGCTACGACGATCCTTTGAAACCATTCGGACTCTTGGAAAAAGGCCCCATCCGGCATCCGCTGTGTGACCACCCGCGCTTCCCAACATTGAAACTGCATCACACGCCCCAGCCCGACTGAACACGGCGTTGCATCCCCAGGCTACACGCGACACCCTCCACGACGCAACCTCTCCTTTGCACTCAAGCTGCCGCCCTTCCCTTTCTGATCCTCGTCTGCTGGTCCCACATCGCCCGTAAGTAGTGCCAGAGTCCAGTCTCGACGTTCGCCGGAACTGCCCAATTTATCCGCCACCGTTCCCCGCACTCTACGGAGTAAACCCCCAGGACTCCCTCCGTCCGCCCAAAAAAGGATCTCCGGCCCTGGTCACCGCATATTTGGCCTCTTTACGCTTGATTGAACCTCCTCGGACCTCCTCGAATTTAAGCAACGAAAACACCGTGCCCGCCATGTCTCTCGCGCGCGCCGTCACAAAACGCATCAAGCGCTCCGACGCTTCTTCCACTTCCCAGGTCCCGCCAACTCCCACCCGCGCCCAAAGTATGAAGTCCCCAGGCCAGCAGATCGATCGGAACAAGATCTCGTCCCCCGTGGCTCTGATCTCAACCACCAATATGCTCTCCTACAACGCTCCGGATATCGCAACCCTCAGACATGCTTCTTCTTCCTCAACCCACTCCGCCGGCGACGACTCCGACCACAGCGCCACGACGGCTCGCTCGCGCTCCTCGTCCACCCGCTCCAGGGAAACCCTCACAGATGCCTCCTCGCTCTCCCCGGACTCTCCCAGGTCTCCAGCACCAAACCACCTCTCAGGCTTCTTCCCCTCGGCCACCAAGACCCCTCGTCGGTCCGCCTCCTCCAGCAACCTGACCCAACGCACCCCGGAGGAGCCCTCCTCCCCCGTCCCCGCCATCCCCGAGCGCGCCCTCTCCCACAGCAAGCGCGCCCATGAACGCCTCGCCCAGAAGCGGTCTTTGCAAAACATGTCCTCCTCCACCCGCACCAGCCTCCTCTCCAACCGCTCCTCCCGCGACCAGCGCAACTCCTCCGACATGTTCCGCTCTCCCGCCATCATCCAGGAGGAGAAGGAGGAGGCCCACCCCTTTGGTCCAGAGCTGGAGCAGCTCGACGAGGTTGCCGAGGAGTTTGGTGGTGTTGTTCGCGACGCGGAGTACGAGGCCGATCTCAAGGTCATTCGCGAGAGGGGTCTGGCCAGGTTCTGTGCGGAGGAGTATCTGCGCGAGATTCAGCCTCTGTTTAGCAGGCGGTTTGGTGGTGCGGTGGGCGCGCACGTAGCGACTCCGGGGCCCATGGCTTGGATTTGATTCGATTCTTCAAAGCCGTTGACTGGTATTCTTCTTCATTTGGCTCGCCATTTTTGAGTCGGTCATATTCTTTTGATTGCTTTGATGATATCTACGGATTTCGATCATACACTTCGATTCTTGCTAGATGAGCGGCATGTGTTGCTTTTTTCATACATGGCCTATCTTCTCTTCATCTATTCTTTTCTCATGAACATATTTATCTACTTGATTTTTGGAGTTACTGGTTGGATGAATAGGTAGGGGGAT
The DNA here is from genome assembly GCA_019022765.1 of Westerdykella sp. P71. NCBI lineage: Eukaryota > Fungi > Ascomycota > Dothideomycetes > Pleosporales > Sporormiaceae > Westerdykella > Westerdykella sp. P71. Next base: position 23,238 of record JAFHBW010000207.1, on the reverse strand, counting down.
GGGAAATAGGGCCGCCTGACTGGACCCACTGCTTGGAGACTTTACTCTCTGTCCTGCCCTGAACGACTTCTTCTAGCAAGAAGGTGAAGGCGGTTGTACATGAGGTCTCCGAGGCATTGAGCGAGTTTTGTTTATCATCAGGTGCAGAAGAGGGCGTCTGATTTCGGCATAATGAATATACCACTCTTGAATACTCCATACTTGCACTTTATGATTTCCTGTGCCAAATCCCTCCTATGGAGTTCCCATTGCTTTCGTCCAACTTCCTCGCGATGCATCATCTTCAAGGTTAAGAGAAAAGGTAACACAACCTCTGCCCCCACGACCGTTGCGCTGCAACGCTCCGACAGTTGCAACGCTCCGTTATGCATGTGCAAGCCTTATCATGTGGACACCTTGTAGGGCAGGTGGTTGTTTACAACTCGAATGTCCTGCCTAATCCAGCTACAGCATGCATGAATTAGAAGCCCTATTATAGGCGTCCTTGTTCCGAAACGCACCCTCCGGTTTCCATAATCCCCGGCTCAGGATCGCAGGATCATGCATTGGTGTTGAAACGCACCCCCATCCCACGTCCCAGGACTCTTCCCGTCGTAACTTGCCTCGGCGCGGAAAAACTCACCTCCCGACGCATCCAAACTTTCGAACATCCTCAACACCATCGCAGGTGCCATACCCGGGGGATCCCACATCCAGCTCCCAACCACACCCGCACACCACACAATGCTCTGCCGGCGCTGCATACGCGCGTCCTCGCGCTGGGCCATTGGCCCCTCAACCACTCAACCCACTACCGCAGCGGCCCTCGCAACCTCAACCCGATTCTTCACCACCTCACCTCCTCTCACGAACGCAGCACCCACACCCGCGCCCTCCGCAAACGCACAACCCCTATCCACGCCTCTCACACCGTCCCCCTCAAAAGCCGCCGCCTCCCCATCCGCATCCACCTCGACAACCTCAACCGCAGAAAAGAAGGCCGCAGGGCCGCTCGTCAAGTCCAGCGTCCCTGCGGGGACCCAACTCAAGGGCCTCAACTTCCTCAAGAACAAGGAGGACCCCGTCGCCATGGAGGACTCCGCGTACCCGGCCTGGCTGTGGACGATCCTGCAGCGGCAGGAGGCGAAGAAGGAGGGCGCGGCCGGCGCGGCGGGGGATCTGTTTTGTACGTCCTTGATGTCATTTCTTTCCATCTCTCTGTTTTCGCATATGTAGAATGAAAGAAGAAGAAAGAGCCCCCTGGCTAACATTCCCCCTCCCAGCGAAATCCAAGAAACAGCGCCGGCTGGCCGCCAAACGGCTCCGCAAGGAGCAGCTCGCCAACCCGGACCTGCTGATCCCCAAGGTGCCCGTCTACGAGCAGACGATCGATCTACCGGCGGGCGACGGGACGCCCGAGGGTGCGGTGCAGGCGGCGAAGGCGCGGGACGAGCTGAGGAAGGCGTTGAGGGATAAGCGGCGGGCGAAGATTAAGGAGGGGAATTTCTTGAAGGCGATGGGTTAGTTGAGGTTGTTATCGTTGATGTGGAGTGGGGAGGAGGAAATGGGGTTGTATTATGGGATCGTGTATATTTTTGAGGGGTGGGAGCGTTTGGATGGATCGTTGTGTAGGCATATTGGAGTGTAAGATATAGCATGCATCATAGCATCGTCTTGGTTGAATAACAAGAAGAAGGATAAGAGGAGCTGGAAAGGAACAGATAGGAGGGATTGTACAAATACACACACGGATCGACCGACCACGAACGTATCGATCTGCATGTTACCGGGCATACGCATCCTGTCTTTTCTTGCATCCTGCGCTTCCTTTCTCCAGTGTACGGGTTTCTTTCATCGCTGTCAGAGATACCAGCGGTCAAGAATTGAATTCCCCTTCCCAATACAAGGTATGAAGCCAAGAGTACCAACAAGTGGATATCTAGAAGCACAACGCTTTCAACAATAGAGTTGCTCGCTGGTGCGCTCCCTTCCCCTCCCCTTCGATGCACACCCCTCCCTCCCTCATCTAGATGGGATGTCTAGCTTCAGAGGTTCTACTCCGCAAGCACCCCCCTCAACATGACGACAAAATCGCCATCCAGCTTCCGCAGCTCCTCGATCGGCGGCTTCTTCGGCTCGCCCGCCGACCGCCGCAGCTTCTCCGCCACCTTGCTGCGGCGCCGCCGCTCCGCCTCGATCGGGTCCGCCAGCTCCGCGTCGTCGTCGACTTCGGATTCGGAGGCCGACGAGTACGCGTCGCCGTCGGCGTCGAGTTCGAGGTCTTGGAGGTCGAGCTGCAAAAGTCGTTAGCAAATCCGAAACCCAGTGTGAAGGCATCGGAGAGAAGAGAAGAGAAGAGAAGAAAGGACAAAACAACCCACCTCATTAAGCCCAAAATCACTCGTCTTGAACCCCCCACCGCTCAACCCGCCCAGAATCCCCTCCGCCAGTCCCCCCTCATCCCCTCCACTCGCCATCTTCTGCCTCGTCTTATCCTGATGCCACTTCTTGCGCGCAGTCTGCCACTTAATCAAACTATTGATCTCGCGAATCGCCTTCTCCCTCTCCACCTTCCCTCCTTCCAAACCCCCGGCAAACAACGCATTCATATCCAACCTGCCACCCCCACGGGGCCCCTTCCGCAGGAACTCCAGGATCCCCTCCAACCACCCCATCAGCTGGTCGAACAGCCCGTTGTCGTGGATGTGCACCTCGTGGACGAACTTGTAGAAGTTGTCCTCGTGGCGCGCGCACAGGTCGATGAAGGCCTGCACCGTCTGGTTCGGGTCCGACGAGATGTCCTGCCGCTGGCACGCCTCGACGACGCGGATCGTGTCGTCGACGAAGAGCGCGAAGTCCGTGATCGAGCTGTAGACGTTGGCGGATTTGTAGACGCGCACGAGCGGCTCGTAGAAGATGGTGAAGAGGTCGCGGAAGAGGTGGAGGGTGGTGGGCTAGGGGACGTCGAGTTAGTTCTTGGAGACGAAGTGAACGGAATGGGAATGTATACGTACCTCCTCGATAATCTCCAACATCATCAGCTTATCCCGCTGCCTCATGCAAAGCTTCAGGTACTGCTTCAGATGGGCGAACAGCTCCGCCCCCTGCTTCATCTCCGAATCAAACTGTCGCGCGAAATCAGCACTCTGGTTCGAACTCGTCTTGGACATCCCGCTACGAGTGCTGGACCTGGACTTCCGCCGCGGCCGTGGCCCGTGGCTGCTACTACCACTGTGGCGTCTTACATTTTCTACGGCATTGTTCCACGCCACGTACGCGTTGAATACCTTTTGCACCTGCTCGGCCGTCAATTCCGGCTGCAGGTACTCGGATCGCAGGATCGCGACAACGATGTCGACGGTTTCGGAGGAGGCTTCTTCGCGGATGAGGTCCTTGACGCTCTTGTCGGCGCTGACAAAGGACTTGAGTTTCGAGCAGAGGATGTCGTCTTTGATCTTGGATGCCGCCAGCGTGTCCATGGTCTTTTGCACAGACCGCACGCCGTCGTGGATCGCCATGCCGAACATCCTCTGCAGAAGTGAACGCGCTCCGAACGGCTGGGCGAGGAAGAGATCCAGCACGCCGCTCATAACAGCCGCTGGATTCGCTATCCTGATGACGTTCTTCAGCACCGTGTACGGCACCAGCGAGTGGATTCGTTTCGCCTGGGCGAACAACTCCGGTGAATTGTCCTCCGCGAGGAAGAGATGATAGAGCGTAGCTGCGACTTCTATCCGCAGCCACTCGGCAAACTTCTGGTACTCGGGCTTCAGCTCCGCAATCGTGTTCTTGACCCGGATCTCCTGGAACAGGTGAGACAGACCATTACTCTCGACGATCTCGCGCCGGAACTTCTCCATGTGGATGTCGAGCTCCGCCGCTCGTTGCCGTGCTACCTCGTAGAACCGCTTCTGCTCCTCCATGCGCTTCTCGTCCATCTCCTTGCGTCGCTCGATGTCCTCTAGCTCTTCCTCGTTCAGCTCGATGGGGTGTGCGGTGAGGAAATCCGTCATGGCGTTCGATTTGGCGATGAGCTCGTTCTGCAGGAACGTCCGTAGGAAGGCTCGTAGAGATACTCGCTGCTCCTCACGGTATAGGACCTTCGGTTCCCGGTATGCCACATGGTCGGTCGAGGTCCTGGGCGAGCGAGCGTGCTTCCCAACAGACGTCGCGGATGAGTTCCGCTTTCCGAAGATGTAGCTCCTCAACCCTTCTCCAACACCACCTCCACCATTACCATTACCTCCGTTCTCGTACGGATCTGATGGTGCCTCTTGCGTCGTCGATGCCGAAGATATGGAGCTACCATCGTCTTCCTGACCCGCCTGGAACAACGAATCCTTCTTATTCTTCCGCGGCAGCGGAGGCAACACCTTCCCCGGCAACTCCAGCCGGATCCTCTTATGCAGCTGAACGAAGTCGTGATACCGTCTCCCGATGTAGTGGTCCTCGCCCCCTTGCTGCTTCACTCGAATCAGATATTCCTAAAACAGCCTGGTCAACATCCGATCCTCACCATACCCAAAACGCAGATCGCTCCTGGGGTCCTTGGTCCAGACTTACAGCATGAGTGTGGTATCGCACGTGCTTCTTGACCGACATCGTGCGCACGCCTGCGACATTGACATCCCACCCGTTGATGAAGTGTCCGCTCGGCGCATTGATGACGAACCCATTCTCGTTCGCCCCGCGCTCCACTATCTCCATCTCGGAGAACCGTATGCGCTCCTCGTAGCCTGACGCCGTGGGTATACCGGAGACCATCATCAGCTCGACCAGCTTCTCTGCCTTGAGCGCCAATTTACGGCGCTTCGTGACTTCCAGCCGGTCCTCGGAGGAGGAGATGTCCTTGTTGGCGAACGATTCGAGGAACTACACATCGCGCGGGTTTCGTCAGCGTCCACATTCCCTTTTCAAGAAGGTATAACGGAGGAATCGCAAAAAGCGTACCACTTGCAGCTTGTCCTGCCAGAACTCCTTCTCCTTGGCCTTGTCCAGGAAAGGGAAGTTCCGTACATGGTGCACGAATATGTAGCGTAGGATGGGCAGCTCCGAGTCTTCGGGCGCAACCTCCCCTTTATCCGAGCGGAAGGGTGCGCCGAAGCGTTGCAGGGCGGTAGGGGAGGAGAGTTCTGCGATTTCGAAACGGGTCTGCTTGGAGAGGAGTTCGCGCTTGAGGTCTGTAGAGTGTCAGCGCCGTACCGTGTAAGACCCATACTGGGGATACGGGTATGGGACGTACAGTGCTCCTGCTTCCCCGTCAATATACTCCCGTCGGGTGGCACCGACCGGTACGAAAACTTGGACATGGTGGTATCGTTCCTCTGGCTCTTGGGCCGCTGCGCTCTCTCCTCGGCCTGCCCATCTTCATTTTCATTCTTTGACACCGCGAGCTCTTCCCCCGCAACTGCTCCCACGCCGCTTTTCTCCGCCCCTCCTAGATCCTGCGAATCGACAACGGTACTCCCATTCACTTTGACAGCCGGCGTAGTCATGGCGGTCGGACAGGGTTCGCCTGGGCAAGTCCGTACCTGGCTGCTTTTTACGACTGAAAGCCGGAGAGCGGAGGGCCGGTGGTTCCTGTTTATATCAACGCCTCAGGCCCGCTCGCGGGACCCAGACCCCCCAGACGGCGAACGCGTGGCTATGACGACTTTTGTGGCTGGGCACGGTGTGGCTAAGGGCCGCGCTAACTTGACCTGCATGCGGGTGCGACAGGGACGTTTTGGGATGAAAAGAGAGGAAGCTAGGACGATTCAGGAGAGCCCAAAGCAAATTCTTCTTGCTGTGAGGGAGGAGATTTGTATTGTCGAGTCCTTGTTCAAAAGCTGAGACAGCACTTAGTCATGCTGGACGGATGCGATGCATTCGTCATGGGATGGGCGCAGTTGGTGCAGTCAGACTTCCAAGCTCTCACCTGCACCTGCACAGGGCTGCGGCTTCTGTTCCGACTTCCAAGGCTGGCGGTGCATGCACTGTCCACTCGCTGCACAGGTCAGCACCCGCCCTTGCTTGGCTTATTATTATACTTTATACATTCATCGCACACCAAGGGGTCACTGGAGGGGTCAAGTGGCCCTGGGTAGCACGGGCCCCATCTTTAGGACTATTTTTATGGCACGGGGAAGCATCCATACCAAGTAGTTCCAATTTCCTACAGAGATTCCTATAATACACTACACCACCACGCTGCCCTTACCACCGACGCCTGGAATAAATGGATAACCCGGAGCAGAAAAGGCAGCTAAGCGCCAGCTTCCCCAGCAAAAATTGAGTTGACGAATCAGTATGTGCCTAAAACTCCAGCCCTAGAAGCAACCCGCCTACCCTAGCAGCCAAGGCGAGAGGGGATGCAATTGTAGCTCCGACCCAGCCATGGGCATCATTTACCTTTGGATATCTCCGACAGATCCTAGTAGTTGAGCTCCGTGTCGGCATTGCCCACCGCATCCAAGTCCTCGTAACTCTTGAGTGAACGACCTTGGGTGGACTGGAGGGGCCCAGGGCCGCCGCTATCATATCGCCCTCCCCCGCCTGGACGCCCGCCCCTAGGTGGGGGTGTCAACCGCCCACCAGCAGCAGCGAACCGCGGATTGCGGTTATCCCTCGATTGCCTGTCATATGGGCCACTGCGGTTGCCGGTGAACCGGCCGCCGGTACGGCGCATGGGCCCAGTCCTGTCACCATCGCCTCCAAGCGCGTCCCAGTTGCCAGCCATCGCGGGGTTGAAGAGCGCCTGCATGTTGAAGCCACTTTGAACACCGGCACCCGCGACGTTGAAAGGCATCTGAGAGAGGTTGAAGCCACGGGGAGTGCCCGTTACCGCATGATTGCCCATCGGGAAATGGCCATTGCTGTTGGCATCGCTGCGTGAAGGCGCAATGTGTGCGGGATCAAGAACATAAGTGTTCACCAGCGCAATCTGGGCATACAGTCAGTACCACGTCGTATAGCTCTTCAAGGCTACTTACACTCTTCTTCAGCTCCTCATACCACTCAGTATGGCGTTTCTCCACGTGCTTTCTCCAGAAATGCTCCGCCTTGAACAGCTTGGTGCACCCAGGCACTTTGCAACGCCATTTGGACTCATCTTCTTGATTCACGAAACGTTTCAGTTCGTCGTCGAGCGCTTCTTCCTCTGGCTTTCCGCCTATCTTCTTGAGATCAACATTCTCAGGCTCAAGGAGCTGCATCAGCTTGTCTTCGTATGTCTTGACCCAGTTGTATGCTCGCTGGAGTTGTTGTTGAGACTTGCCACTCAACTTCGGTCTCTTCTCGTGCGCTCCCTCTTCTTCCGTCTCGCCATCACCTCCTGCAGTGTCCTGCTTCTTGTAAGGGAAGGGGTCACCGGAAGCGGTAGCCCTGGCCGTGGTCTTAGCGGCTGTTGTGAGACTTGCTCTGGGCCGACGAAGATGCCCTCCAGGGCATTTTCGGATCAGTTCATGGACCGAATCGCTCTCGAATACACAGAAGAAGCAGAAGTTGTACACCCGACGGAGGTATTCAATGAGCAGATCCAGCTTCTTTTTCTTGGCCAGCAGCTCCTCATCGTCAACCTCGTCGGCATATAGCCCTTCATCCTCATCCTCCATCGGGGCGTCCTCCCCTTCCTCCAGCTCCTCGGGATCCTTCTTCTTGACCGCGACGGGAGCATTTGCCGGTGCCTGGAGCCATCCCCTCGAGCGTAGATCCTCGACACGTTGCTCAATCCGGGCGACTCCGTCGACATCAGCATACTCCTCGTGGGCTTCCTTTAAATCGTTGTCCATCTTGTTGACTAGACGTTCAGCCAACTCAAGATCCCGCTCGATGCGCTCCGGAGCGGAGAAGAGATCCCACAGGGCCTTTTTACGGGGTGCCGCTGGCGGCTCGTGTACACCGACGTGGCATGTGAAATTGCCACGCTCCTCGTCAATGACAGTTTTGCCATTGAGTGCTTCCAGTGCCTTCTTGGCTGTCGCCAACGGCCCTGTTGCAGCGGCGGACTTCTCATCCACCGCGCCCTCTTCCGTATCCTCATCACCATGGCGCCCGTCGCCGCGGTCGTCAATGATCATAGGCTCTTCATCGCCAGGGTGCAAGATGACCCACCCAATACGATGACACTTCTTGAGCGGATTCGGATCGCTGAGGCTCAACCACTTGAACCCTCCCGGACCTTCACCCAAGTGCTCTTTGCAGAATTCCTCGACCTTTTCTCGATTGACCGTGGGGGCGATTGTCTTGATTAGGAGGGTCGGCTGGAGGGCGGCCTCGTCGCGCAATTCCCCTCCCTTGCAAGGAACAAGATCCCCTACACCGAGGACTTCGTTGGCTGCGGTCGTCTCACCCTCTTCTTTCTCGACGATACCACCTGCACCATTGCTGTCGTTCTTGTAGATCCCTTCTAGAGTGAATTCGTCGAAAACGCCTTCCGCAAGTTGCCGGTCAAAGTTGCCGTAGAGCTGATGACGGTATGGTCGGAGTTTCTCCCGCAAGTTCTTTACATATTCGGGGTCATATCTCTCCTTGAACCACTCCTCACCCTTGTGCTTTTCGACAAATGTCTTTGCCATCTGCACTTGGAGCTTCTCCTTGTAATCATCATACGCGGCTTGGATGAGCTCGCGTTCCTTGCCCTTCTCTTCTCTTGCCTCTCTCTCGCCCTTCAATCTGCGCCCTCCATTCTTTGCGCGCTCCTTTTCTTCCTTAATTGTCTGCTCCACGCGCCACCACTCGGCGAAGAAGTTGAATCCGACCTGATACTCCAAGGTCATAGGGTTGGGAATCGGGTTGACCGTAAACGTTGGCGTGTACGTGTCCTGGCCGGGAACATATCTATCGATCCCACCTTGCACAGGGGCAGGCGAGGACCGACGTCGAGCATGACCCTCGCGGGGTCGGTACTCGTAATCTCGTGCACGATCAGGCTGATATCTGTCTATGTTTTGCGGTGATCGAGAACGGCCACGAGGATTTCTGCGACGCTCGGCGGAGGCTGCTTGGGTGAGTTAGCAATCCATGGACTGAGAGATAAAGAAAGTAAAGAAGCTAGCCATGCCCAGTCGCAATTAACGATGACACGACGTCGCATGTTCATTGGAGGAACACATCGTAGAGCAGCAGAATGATTCAAGAGAGCGTACCTGGAGAGCGGCGTCGGTAGGAGTCACCCGTCGGGCGCTCATCTTCACGGGTCCTAATGAACATCAGTACCGTCCTATCCTATCGAAGGCTGTAGTTGCGCCATACGTGTACGAGTCCATTGCAGGAACTGCCACCAATGCCGGACTGGTGTGAAGGGTGAAGGTGAAGGTGAAGGCCGCCGGTTTGCCGAAGGCGCTTCTACGCGGCTCTTAGAAATTGAGGCGATAGCTCGCGGAGATCAGCATCAGCGTTCGGAAATCAAGCGGGCGCTTGCTCGAATGCGCGGCTCCGCTGGTTGGGAGGAATGACGATCGGAGAACAATCGCGCCTTGGAGCTGTTTGCCGCCATGGCCTCGTGTCAGAAAGCATGACAAATGAGTGAACGAGATAGGCGGTGTGGTAAAGAAGGAGGTAAAAGAAGAAGGGAGATGAGAATGGTATGTGGCCCCAGTGCCTGTAATGCTGCCGGGCAAGAGTGAAGGGAAGGGGGTGAGAGAGCTGCAGGTAAGGCGGCTCAGGGACGCGTGGAGGCCAGTGAACGCTGTCAGACAGCTACAATGAAGGAAAGGGTATGAAGAACGGAGAAGAGGTATGAAAGACAAATGGTGTGCACTCACGATGTGCTAGAGATAGGTTTCTGGGCGGAAAGATTGCCAGGTGGTGTGGAGATGAAGCTGGGGAGGTCGGGGAATGGAGAGGAGGTGAGCGATGCTCCGCCCGAGAAGCTAGCCCCATTGGGTCTCGCCCGGCTGAATGTGGGGCGCACGTGAGTTCGCGTCGCTCGCAGTGGCTATCTTAATTGGCAGGACATTGGCCGATCTGCTTTGGAGTAGAGACAATAGTTTGATCGATTAATAGACGAGTTCATACTCAAGTACCTTGAGCCGCATTGCCCTGAGCTAACCTTTCGCAACCTTGGAACACCCCGGAAACGTGTATAAGACAACCGCTCACCCCATCGCGCCATTATTGTCTTCTGCCAGCCCCAAAGTGTTGACGTCACGATCTGGCCATCTTGAGCTCCGTTTAGGCCGGACTAGCTACGGATCTATATCTCAACCCCTCTTCATCTCTTTACACGTCCTCTGAACTCACATTCTCCTATCCAATATGACGACCTACATCCATTCATTGACCCTCCCGGCCTTCGCCTTCGAGCAACCCGCCGTCGCCGTTCTGCTCCCCGTACTTGCCGGCGGAGCCGTCGGCTGGACAGTCAGTTCGGAGCGAACCCAGAAAGTCTACAAGGCTTTGAAACAGCCACCATTGAACCCGCCTGCATGGGTATTTGGCCCAGTATGGACGGCGTTGTATGCCGCTATGGGATACACTGCCTATCGGGCGTGGAACACTGGAGTACAGTCGCTCGACCTGGAGAAATATAACCTGGCGAAGGTACATTGTGGTCACGCAACAGCTTAGAGCTCAATTGACACCTGTTAGCATGGAGCGACGCTTTATACGATCCAGCTCGGGCTCAATCTCGTGTGGATGCCGCTTTTCTTCGGATTTGGACGACCAATTGCAGCCACCGCCGACATCGTCGCCCTAACCGGTATTACGGGCTACCTTGCATACATTTGGGGCAAGGTCGACCCCACTTGCGGATGGCTCCTTGCTCCATACATTGGCTGGCTCAGCTTTGCGACATACCTGAGCGTAAGTGAACTAAAATGCACTCTCAGCGGAAGCTAACGGATGTTGCAGGCGGGTTGCGGATATTTGAACAATTGGGACTTCAAGGACGTCCAGAAAATCGAGTAGATGCGGATCAGGATAACCTAGAAGTTGGAATAATACTGTCATTTAGAAGGGGTATCTTGCAAGCTTAAAGCAAACGCCATCTTAACATAATGAGCAATCAAAGCTCGTCGAAGACCCTCGTCCATACGTCTTCCTTCCGATTCGATGGAGCAGGTGGAGAAGGAATGGAAGGTTCGTACGCTCGTACGGGGACCGGACTAATAATCGCCTCTTTGGTCTCGTCCGGAATCGGGGCATCTGCGAGAGCCCGTCTTACGCCAGATTCGAGCTCCTGTGCCGCCTCTTTGCCTGCCGATGGGGAATTAAGCTGTTCACAAATGATGATTATAAACACAATGCATACGATAGCCCCAAGGATTCCCCAGAAAGTGCGGAACCGCCCTAACAACTGTTAGTGAAGATGATAAGAGTGGGCTATCGAACAACGTACGAGTAGTCCGCGCCTCCCCTTCCGCGTCTGATTTGGCTCTCGCTTCAACCCGTCTTCGAGCCTCAGCAAGCCGGTTCATCAACGCATCTGCCTTCTCTTTTCCCGCGTGTACTCTCGCCTGAAGGTCCTTCATCTGCGCCTCTTGTGCGTCGAAATTATCGAAACTCTTGATTTGCCCTTTTATTTCCTTAGTGAGCTCGTTCGTATCAAACAGAAAGGTATCGTGTAGTTCCTTGGTCAGGCCTGAGAGCTCTTGGAGGCTGCCGATTGTTTGCCGCAAGACAGCAAGTTTCTCTAGAATTGAATAGTATGTGTCATCGAGCCGGCGCGATGTTTTAAGAGACTTGTCGGACAAGCTGTGCAGCGAGGAAAGCAGAGCCCTAAACACCGGTCAGATTGTTGCCATCCTGAAAAGTCTCAGAGTAACATACTCTTCCTGAGTTTTGGCCCTCATCTTCTCCCTTGCAACATCATCAGGGCTTGCAGATTTTGGTGGCCGGACCTTTGCCTCTTGCTCCTGACGGGCATCCAGTTGTTCCACGTTTCGGGAATTGCGAGTCGGCGACGTGTTCCTGCTGCGACTAACTTGTTTCAAAAGATCCCCAAAGCTCGTTGGAGGGTACAGCTGTGTTGGGGACTGCGCCACGTTTTTCGCATGGCGAGACCCGTGGCGCTGATGGCTGTGGTGGTGGTGGAGCGGACCATGCAGATGAGGCTTCTTGGATGTGGTGCTTTCTGGGTTGGAGCTCACGCGCGGAGAACCATTTTGGTCGAATGGGTTCGAACGAAAGGGTTGGGGTTTATGCTGTCCATGGTAATGATCAGGGAACGCTTCCATAGCATGGTGTAGATGTTCAGGCGTGGAAGTTGACGAGGCTCCTCAAGGTAGATGTCGGGTTGGGGTCCGCGCGTCACAGCGTCATCTTACGGGAAAAATCAACTATACTCCTTTCGGTTAGCATTCCCGCCTCCGCCGGGCCAGTGGGTGGACGACGATCGAACTCGTAGACATTGTACAGCATTTCTATGGACTACGGTCACTGGACCTTACGGTAACGTTTTAGAGCATTTGTTATTCCGAAAACATGATTAGGTCACCGATAATCGTTTACTTCCCGGGATCAAGTTCCATCGGAAAGACCAATCCAACGGAGAGCGAGGCCGCTCGCTAGGCGTGTTTCTGGATATACGAAAGTGTTCTTTCCGACCTTTCCTATTTGCAGTGGATGACCCACAATAACCTTGCTGGGAACTACGGGAAAATCCAAAACATCCAACCCGTGAGCCAGTAGATCAGAGTGAGTGAAGGGGATGTTGAGACTGATGCCAAGAGATGACTAAGTCCCCTTGGATTGATCCACGTGTGCGCTCGGACCGCATAGAGGTTGTTGCATTGCAACTCATGAAGCTTAATGGAACCTCAACAACAACCGTTGTCGAATCGAGCGCCGCAACATCAAGTTTCGCAATGCTATCTCCTCTTGAATCACATCTGGACGTTCGGTGAGACAATAAATCATGGCTCCCATGGTGCCCTTGAGCGCTTCAGAGATATCTGAAAAGGCTCGCCGGGAGCTGCTGCTCCTCCTCGAAGGTGTAGGGTAATATCCCCCTTACGTCACAATTCTTCTGCTAATTGAAATCGCCAGGTCAGGGGAAAGAAGAATTTAGTCCTCGAGAAAGCGCTCGCAGGGCCACTGAACCTATTGGTGAAGTTCTCCACACTGCAAGAATATGGTGTTGATAAGCCGTTCTTCCTGGAGAATGACAATGTGGACTCCTCTCAACGCAATATCGTTTTCCTCGTCAGAGGGGAGAAGGGAAAGACCATTGTGAAAGTTGCAGGTAGGTTGTCCTTGGTTACTGTACCACTCCTTCATCTGGGATCTTAAAGTAGGCTAGGCAGACAGCCCCCACTCTGCCTAGTCAGTCTTGATCCCTATATCAATAGCACCTTTCTACATCCTTGACAGTGCCCTGTCTTCAATCAGGATCACTTCAATTTTCGGTACTGACATTTCTATTAGAGCAGATCAAACGCATACGCCGTGATAGCGAAATTGAACATGAGTTCTCAATCTTCTGGGTTCCCCGACGGACGGTTGTCTCTGACCAGCTTCTCGAAGAAGCTGGCGTCCTGGGTGAAGCCAGCGTGAGCGAGTGGCCGTTATTCTTTGTTCCGCTAGCGGACGACGTCCTGTCGCTGGAGCTGGATGACGCTGTTCCCGATTTGTACCTTGTGCGTACAGCGACGTGATTACCCATCTTGCCCATGCTGACTCTCATTAGCGCAAAGATCCAACCCCCATCTATCTTTCAGCTAAAGCTCTTATGCTTCAGCAACAACGCTATGGTCTTTTCCCGCGCATCATCGGGAAAGGCGACCAAGCTAAAAGGCTTGCTGACCTCTTGATCAGGATGCGCACTGAAGTGACTGCTGGCGAGAGTAACAGCAGCACAGGCCCATCTTTCCTGGGGCTGACACCAAGTTCAAGCATCGACAGCCTCATCATCATTGATCGAGAAGTCGACTTCCCAACGGTGCTTCTCACTCAGCTCACCTACGAGGGCCTTATTGACGAAGTGTTCAATATATCCGCCAACCAGACAGAGGTGGATTCCTCAGTCGTGGGCGGCGCTGCACCGCAACCAGGACAGACAGGGTCTGCATCGACGAGTATGAAGCGCAAGGTGATGATCGATTCGAAGGATGCGCTGTACTCCACCTTAGGGGACGCAAACTTCGCCGTTGTGGGTAATTTGCTGAACAAGGCTGCCCGGCGTTTGCAGAGTAGTACAGAACGCAACCAACTGGCCGCCAAAACGACCGCCGAATTGAGGGAGTTCGTGGCCAAACTACCAGGATATCAGGCTGAGCAGGCGAGCCTAAAGTTGCACACCTCGTTGGCAGAAGAGATCATCAAGTACACTCGTACTGACATATTCACCCGTTCTCTCGAGATTCAGCAGAATATCATGTCGGGTGCAGATCCCACCACTCAACATGACACCATCTCCGAACTCATATCTCGGGATGTACCTCTTCCTAGTATATTGCGGCTCCTGGCTTTGGAGAGCACCACGAACGCCGGCATGCGGCCGAAGGACTTGGAAAACTTCAAACGCGAAGTCATTCAGGCCTACGGACCACAGCACCTGCTCACTCTTGCCTCTCTTGAGAAGATGGGTCTGCTCGCACCCAGGGGCGGTGCAGGATTGGGTGCCATACCAGCCGCCAAGCCCGGGACTGTGACCAACTACACACCCTTACGGAAGAGCCTGCGCGTTTGGGACGATGAAGTGAACGAGGCCGAGCCCAACGACATTTCCTATGTGTTCTCGGGATACGCTCCTCTATCAGTGAGACTGGTGCAGTCTATCATCCAGAAGCAGACTCTTGCCAACGTGATCAAACCCAGCACCCACCCACAAGCCTCTGCCCAAGCAAACCCCCTTGCACAGGGTTTGCGCATTTTTGACGACGCAACCAAATACATCAAAGGAGCCACATTCGACGAGACGCAAAAGGGCGAGGAAAAGGCCGTCAAAGCGAGAAGTATGTTGAATGGAAACCACAGCGACGGCAGCAAAACAGTCGTCGTTTTCTTTCTCGGAGGTGTCACCAGAGCAGAGATCGCAGCCCTCAGGTTCATTGGAAACAAGCTCCGAGAAGTTGGTGGCGAAGGTAGGGGAAGCAGAATTGTGGTCTGTACGACGGGTCTGGTCAGGGGTGATTCGCTGGTTGGGAGCGCTATTGAGACTAGGCGGTTCGGATGAGCGCGGAATGCAGGGGTCCTTTTGCGTGAATTGGAAAATCCTTACGGTGCGTGGTCAAGGTCAGTGGGAGTCAGATCTTTCCAGAGGACGGCTTTGCCATCCTGTCCCCTCAATTCATGCCTATATAACCGTTCGAATTCATCAATTGACATCAACGAGAACAGAAAACGGTCACGTGGCCCAATGGCAAGGCGTCTGACTACGATTTAAATCGCTATCAGGAGATCGCAGGTTCGACCCCTGCCGTGATCAATTTTTTGCGTTCTTTGCGTCCATTTTCCATGTTCCGCCTTTCTCGTTGAGGTGGGGAGTGATTTTTGGGTCCTGGTGGGCATCTGGTGCCGGTCTTGGCGAGGTTGCGCCGTAGTGTGAACTGCCAAGCCTGCGACCGAAAAAGTGCCGCACTACCATTGTAGGTCGAAATGGAGCTTCGGAAAGGAGCTCTGTTCATTTAAGGCTCTTAATGTACCCGGACCTCCAGTACGGTGTCCCATGCTCGCGTTCCGCTTTAACTTGCATGTGATGTCTTGGTCAACGGGCAAACTACACACCCCTAAACATGTTGGGTAAGTTAAAATTGAAACTTAAAAGGGCTCTAATCAACTGAAGTCCTCCAGTTATGTTTCCTGCCTTTGCGTCACGCTTATCCTGTCAACTACGTCCATATGCCTAGGTAGAGGAAGCTGAGTACCACAATGGAAAATTGAATGAAGCTGCCCCAGTTGCAGCTTGGTTACCACTGACGAAAACCTGTACCCTTCTTCTTTCGGTCGTGCAACTCATCCACCATGCCCACTAAGAGAACACTAACGCTCTCGCTTCGATGCTTTCTCGAGGATGATAGTTCTCAGCTGGTTGGATATCCATAGACGTGTGAATGCAGTCTATGAAAGGTCAATAGAAGGCGCGCACGTTGAAAAGAAATATAGTTGAGGCTTACATCGAGATGGAACGTCCTCTTTAGAATCCCAGCTCTTAAACAGAAACCCTTCGTGCTTGGTCTGGTTGCTTTCGTAATACCACCTGTATCCCGGATCGTACTTTGCAATATAAATATCTCCTGTGAATCGGCGGCTCACTTGATCTGAAGCTATAAGGCTGTGCATTGGCGAGGTCCTTCCATCACAAACGACGAGTGGCCAATTCTGCACGTCGTGCTTCAGTGGCCGCCAAAAACTGAGACGGCAAATCAGACTTAATCATACTACTCAAAAGCTGCGTACTGACTTGACGACTCTCAACCTGAGCTTTAGAAGCTCATCTGCCTCTCCGAGCATGTGCTTACGAACCCTCTTGATTGCGGTCGCTTCGGTTATATCTAGATCGATAGTTAGTAATAGTCTCATGTTTGACCGATCTGTCGTTGGATACCGTTGTGAGCACTCTTAGAAGGGGAAAGCACATAGGAGTTCTTGAAGATATCAACAGGGGAGATGGGGGTGTTTTCCTGGTTGCCAACCGGCTCACTACGAATCTGTTTAGATAACGGTTAGCACAAAAAAGAGGATCGATAGCCAACTTCATACTCTCCAATCAAACATATGCACCCGTTTGGCATCCGGTATATGTCGTTTGATGACTTCGGCCACCTCTGGCAGATACTCAGTCTCCACTTTGTGTTCATCATGGAAGTCTGTAAATCTCATTGAATGTGTGATAGCCTGGAATCCATGCTCATCAAGTCGAAACTCATTTCGACGTCCTCGGATGTCGTGTACTTCTATGCCGTCAACTTCTTCCGTCTCAACATTCGTTCTCTTCACATTCTCCGCGTTGCCACTTGGCAAGATGTATACCCTGTACGGTTTCTCCCTCTCATACAATGGAAGTGATTTGATAAAGCCCAGACGCGCAATCTGGGTACCGCACGGTTGCGGAGACATACTGTGGCGGTGTGAAGACGTTAGAGATATTGAAAGGCAAAAGATGGGCAAGCGCTATCGAACAGTCTTACTAGGAGCCTCATGAAATGTTGAGGCCGCGTGGTCCCTCCGCCTTCTTCATGCAAAAATAGCGCAATTAACTAAGCGTAGACACACGGGGCAAAGAAATGGGAATCTGGCTAAAATCTTCTCGTAAGACTTATCTGAATTGTAGCAAGGCTGACCCGTTTTACAGGTCAAGCCAATGACCACTGCATACTAATGTGACCAAAGATAGCGAATAAGAGTATATGCCGGTGTTCTCGGGACTATACTCTGATCGTCGTGGAAAATGAGGCAATGAATGAAAAAAGAAACTCACTTATCCGTTGCCTACGACTGGTTGGATATTGCATAAAGGTGGTTTATGCGTTGTGCAATAAGGCAAACCCGTCTAACCATGTAAAGGTGAAACTGCATGGTGATTATATGCATCTGTTGGTAGATTATATGCATCTGTTGGTAAAAGAGGGGTCGAATACCGCGCCATGTGATCTCATACTGGGATTCGCATCCGCTCTCGTTGCCGACTGGGATGCTATCTCAGCAGCATGAGGCAGATTATGTCGAGGTTGGAAAATTGAGGTGGTGATCATCCAAGGGCTGATATATCAGCTTATTGGCGTCCGACTTTGAATCACATCAGTTGCAAACTGTAAACATTCGAAAACTTCGCCTCACAAATCGTGCAGTCTCACTTACCATGTCCTCACCCTCGACACGAAACGCCTCCTCACCGCCTGCAAAGCTGAATGACGCCCTACAGCCTATTGTCTATTCTGAAGCTGAAAAGATCCGACAGCCCTGGAAGCGTTGGGTAGATCCGAACTTGGTTGACGTCGACATCGACCTTAGCGAGGATAAGGTTCCCTTCATTGCTCGACGCGAGGGCAGTGCCATCACCAATATCGGGTAGCAGAGTTGCTTGGAGTATGAGTGAGTCTATCAACGGGGGCGACATTGGGTGATGCTAACAATCAGAGTTCTCTCGCACGACGATGAGGAAGTAAGCGTTAGGCAAATTGTGGTACGAGGATTAGTGTCCATCTTAGGGTAGTTTGGCTCTCGATCTGGGCTAGGTTTTTGGTAGAGTTCTACAGTAATCCTATGATTTGCCGAGCAATATTAATTTCTGTTATCGTGGTGTTGACATATTTACGTAGAGGCTGGCTTAGCTCAAGTGTTGTTTAACAATCAGACAAACCACCTTGATCTCTCTTTTACGGTCGAGATATGACAGCTCGACCACTTTGATTAGAATACTGACGTTACTTCCTGACAGTCATCACAAAATCACGAACACATGGTTGTTGTGCTTATAGCCTCAGTGTAGGACATTCGAAATCAGATACTCAATTTCATTGCCCTCATGCTTCAAGGGGATACTGTAGAACTATTACAGCTCGCTTTTTGTTTGTTTTCCCACCAAATCCTGCAGAAAAGTCTCGAAGTGCTCAAAATACCCTTTGTGCTGCTCCTGGATATCTTGCTCCTTTATCATCTCATCAAAAATGGCCAGGTCATTGTCCATGCGGTCCTCTTTAGTCGTCCCATCAAGGATCTGGACCCCACCTAGACCGGCTATCAAGACGTAGAACGCAAGCTCTTTCTCCACATCCAACACTTTGGCAAAGTCGTGCACGACTTCGGAGGAGAGAATCTCTGGACAATTACGAAGCATCCAGAAGGCCTGATAGATGATTCCACGAGACCTCGTGAACTTGCGCAACTCGATGTCGTACTGAGTCTGCAGGTAAAACCGGTTTTGGACGAACGCAGGTTTTACGTTTGCCTGCTCGTACAGCTTCTCGAGCATTGGCAGACCGATGTTAGAAACGCCGATCTCTCGAATCTTGTGTGGCACAAATGTTTCAAACACAGACCAGGCCTTAAGATTGTCTTCCAAAGTATCATACGGGGCATGCAACAGCAGAGAGTCAATGTAATCAACTTTCAAGTGTTCGAAAGATTGCTGGATCGATTCTCGGGCCTGCTCCTCAATGGGTTGATTCGGGTTGAACGGTATCTTGCCCGCGTCATGCCCAAAGACGGGAGTAAATTTGGTCTGAATCTGAAACGGCCACAATCAGTTGGCGTTATGTGTGCGTGGTAGTCACCTACCCATAGCTCCTCCCGCTTCACACCGTTCTCCAGAGCAGCTTTAATTCCGTCTCCCGTAAGGGCCTCCTCATACCCAGTAGGATGATTTGCTGTGTCTACAGCTCGGAACCCATGTTCCAACGCGGTTTTGGTAAGTACATCCGTAGACGTCGTTTTCCAGGCGGTCCCGTAAGAGAGCAACGGGATTCTCGCGCCCGAGTGAGACACAAGGGGGATTATGCGTGACATGAGTGACAGACACAGATAACAGAGCCCTAGCAGTAGAAAGCGAAGAGGGGCTGGAACCTCACTCGGCATTCTACTCTTTGTTGGCTCCGATATATAGCAGTCTCCGCATCAACCTATTTCCACTGCGAAGAAGACTCGACAAGGCTGAGCTTTTGCGGCTCAAGCATATCCAATAGAAAGTCGTCGCTGTATCTGCGTCAATTTTACCTGCGTGCCGTGTCTGAAGAGGGGTGTAAGACGTATGCAACCGCATCCGATGACTCCGGTCTGTGCATGAAGGACCTCCGCGCGGTTGGCCTGTCACATCCATTCACGACCCAACCCGTGCCCCGTTCCGCCCTGGCGTCCGACACGTCGCCTCCCAGGGCGTTTGGACCCCGCGTTGCCTAGTTGCCTAACAATACGGGATGCGTGATGAGGTCTTGTTGCGTGCCATAGGTGCACCCGAGAATGTGGGACAATGTGCCGCTGCAGCTGTAGAGACAGCGCCTGCGACACGATGTTGATCTATCGTTGATGTGCCCCACCTTCACCAGATTCCCAACACGTCTGTTGCAATTAGAAACCCCACCACTTACCGGCAACAAAGGCATGCCCACCTTTGCTGTGCAGAAAGGACAGTGATTCTCTCGGCCTTGTAAGTTGATCACCACCGTAGCGTAGCCCGATCGGCAAATCCACCACGAACTATGGCATCCTCAACGACGCCTCTTTACTCACTCTTCACTAGGTTTTGTGCGGTCCTGAAACTCTATAGCGAGGTTCTAATGAGTGAAAGCCGGGGACAAATGCCTCCCAGTTGGGTCGACGTTGAAACCGTCTTGAAAGTTGGAGGAACTGTAGGAGCATCGATAGGCATCATCCACCACGGTGAAATACTCACCACCCGGTCATTCGGATTCCAAGATGTCGAATTGAAGGCTCCATCTGCATCTTCCACACTGTATCCACTTGGCTCCTTGTCCAAATTGTTCGTATCTACTACTTGCGCCCAAATGGTCCATGAAGGCCTCCTTGACTGGTCCGCGAACATATCGCAGTATTTACCGGATTATCGTCCAAAGTCCCAGCCACAACTCGCCGATAGTCTACGCCTGACTGATCTACTATCACATTCAGCCGGGTTTGCCAGGAAAGACGCCCTCTGGTTGGGATCGAACAATGTGGTCCTGGTCGACAAACAGCACTTGATAGAGGTCTGTAACGATCTCAAGTCAATCGCACAGCCACGAGAAAAGTGGATTTACAACAACTTCCTGTACGGCCTAGTTGGGGAAATTATCGAGCGCACAACTGGGCAAACTTGGGGAACCGTTTTAGAGACCAGGCTTCTCAAGAAGGTTGGAATGGACAGCACTACGGTGAAAGAGCCCGAGTTGGACCGGAGCCGTCTAGCTCTACCATACATCGTCGGCGAAGATGGAAAGCTTTATCGTGTTGGAGGAGTTGACATGTTAGAGGGAAGCGCATTATCTCCGGCTGGTGGCGTTCACAGTAACGTGGATGATATACTGAAGCTCATGTTAGAACTTCTACGCGGCCTACGCGAATCTTCATCAACTCTCGCAAATGTGGGGAAGGTCTTCTCTGGGCATTCGATCCTAGCCGGTCAATCCGGGTACGACGAGCTGTACGCACTGGGACTAGCCAAAGTCACAACGCCCGCAACCTTCGGCAAAATCGGTTTCAATGTACACCTTGTCGACAAAATGCCCATTCTAGGAGAAGATTCGGGATCGAAGTTAGTCTTCTACCACAACGGAGCGATTCCAGGTTACAATCATTGTTTGATGATCATCCCGGAGACTCAAACGGCTATTGTTGTCCTAACAAACTCCATGTCACGGGGAGACACTGCAGACTGGATTGCTCAGATCCTGCTACAAGACATTCTGCAACTAAAACCGAGTCTCAGCGTGGTCAGTGTCGCTGAAGAGGCGGCTAAGAAGTGGAACGGCAGATATCTCGTCATGAAAGAGAAACTTGAATCGCAACGCATTCCAAACACAAAGGCACCTCAGCTACAGGATCTGGTTGGGGTGTACGTTCATACCACCGGGGCATTGCGCTTGCAAGTTTCGGAAGATGAGGACAAGCTACGTTTTCAGATCAACAACCTGGAATCCCAGAGCCATCAACTCCGCCACTACCATCACGATACTTTTACATTCTTTCCGTCAGCAGAAGAACGAAACAGACGTGGTATGGTGCAATACGCCGTCGATGCTTGGCTCTTGGAGTTCCGCAAAGATGATGATGGGAAGTTCGTGGAGGTGAGATGGATTCTAGACAAAGATGTTCCAGAGGGAGAGATATTCTCGAGAACTTCGCAATAGACCTCCATGAACGAGTGGATACCATGTGTAAAGGTAGAAGTGGGCCCGTATCTACTTCTAGCTGCAGCCGCTCCAAAATTAATTTACACATTACCATCAGAATCCGTATCTGACCATTCATGGGATGGAGGAGGTTTCTTTGCCCCGCTGAAAAATTTCCTATTGATCGCATGATTCCATTCTCTGCCTTGCCGAAAGACGAACAAACTAATGAAAAACACGAGCAAACACAGCACTGAACTAAGAACCAGAACGCTCACCAAATGACTCGCTGTAGAAAACCATCCGATTTTCGCTTGTGTGTGCTCTCTAGTTTGTATCTCTAACTGCATTGCAGCCAGAGTGACTGTTACGATCGCGAATAAGAAAAGAAATGGAGCATAAAACCGCGAGAAGTAATCATCGGTCTGCAAGTAGACGCGATGGAAGTGTTGTTGTTGCAGAAACACCTTGGAGTAGATGTTCAGTCGTGAGAGACGTAGCTCCCCGAAGGCATATCGCGCCGAAACTCGGGAATCGTGGATCGTGTTGAACGTGGCGCTGAAGGCGCAGAACTTTTCCCAGGTGATCTGTTCGGGGATAAGATGCATCTCCAATGCCATACGAAAATCGGATTCGTATTGTATCAGGTAGTAGTACGTTCGCAAGTACCCAAGCGCGTCTTTGTGGAGCTGGGCTGCCGACTGCCCTAAAGGCGAAGCAGAAGCACTCGGCAGCAGGTAAACTCTCCAGAAGTTGTACGACAGCAGATATTTTGGGAGTGGCTTCAGGAAGATGCGTGTAGAGAACCAGACCAGATGGAGTTGAGGGTCTTCAGTGATAACGATTTGACGGTTTTTGACAAGTTGACGATGTAGAGGTGAAATGTTGGCGCTTGACTGTTCAGACATCATCCATAGCCTGGGAGCTAAACGATCAAGATTTTCCGCATGCAGATCGCGCTGAAGAAAGGCGGCCAAAGCATCCGTATCTTTAAGTAAGACGCGGGGATAGCCAAAAAGAGATCCCTCCTGGCCGTCATAATCACATTCGTGGGGCTGGATGAGCTGATCCTCTTCGGCAAAGGGGCCGTCACTGGAGGTTGTTAGTTCTATGCGTATAAAGGAGAAGTCTATCAAGTCTTACGTAGACATGACTGAATTGGCACAATCGCCAACAAGATCCATGGAGCTTGCCAGCAACGTTGCTCTCCGACCCCGCGCATGTCCTTCTTGAATCCACAAAACCTGGCGAGGCTGGGTTCAAAACGCCTTCCTGGTTTTTCGTCACAGGCTGCCATAAACTCCCAGGCGCGGAAGGCTAAAAGATCCACATCACGCCGTTTGAAGTATTCAAGACGTACATGCCGGCTGGACTCCCTGCTTGATTCTCATTTCCCGAGCTCCAAGGGTAGTTTATTGACTATCCCGTCTCCCAATGAGCCACATCGTTCACCGGAAATATTGCCTAGAGAAGAAGGGGGGGGGGGGGGGGGTGTTGAAACCAACGCCAAAATCGGGGGAATTAGCACACCACAGACCTCTAAAAATAAAAAAACGACCACGAGCCCGCAAAA
>JAFHBW010000206.1:0-44617 GCA_019022765.1 Westerdykella sp. P71 | reverse complement strand
CTGTTATGACGGCATCTTTGATCGGTTATCCGTGTACAGTCATCTGTGCAGCCCTCTGGGTCTATCCCATTACATCTAGCAGCGAAAAAAAGCCAGCTTTTCCTGCGGGAGGATGGCGGAGAAGGAGCGAGGATTGCGCGGGGCCTGCACTGGGAGAAGAGAAGGGGTCTATGCTGGAAGTGGGAATAGGCTGCAATGCATCGCGAGCGGGATGGGATGGACGATGAGGGAGGAAGAGGACAGGCTTGGCAAATCCCGATTGCCTTGCGATTCTCTGATGGAGGAATAGCAAAGAGCAGCAGGAGCGACCGGGGGCTGTGGCCGTGCGCGGCTTCTGGACCTGGCGGCGACCAGGGGGTTTCGGGCTTGCCAGCGGTGCGGGAGTGGGACTTTGTGACATCATCCGCAAAGGCGAATTTGCGGGAGATCGAAGCTCTCGCGGTGGATCGAGCGTGGACGGTTGGGCGCTTTCCTGGAAGTGGAATAGTGTGCCAAGGAAGTCCCTGCAGCTCCAGGGCACCCGCACTCCTCCCTGAAGTCTGAGGGAACTCAGGGAAGAGCCATCAGGATGAGGAATTGGCAGAAAATGCTGGAAAATGCCATGCCCGCCCGGCCACGGCGTTGTTTTGCGCCCTCGAGACCCTGCTTTTGGGGTCGCTCGGAGGTGTGGCCCTCGTTGCACCACGGCTGCGACGGAGCACGGCAGAGAGGGCATGTCGTGCCTGTCTTAGAGTTTGTATGGAGTACACAGTCCGTAGTCCCTAGCCATCACAACGGGAGCTTGCCTCAGCAACCACATGCTGTGTACACAGTATACAGTAGTCACAGACGGTCCTCCGGCACCGGCACCGGGCCCGCTGAATATTGTGGAATCCTGTTGTTCTTCTCTTCTCTCACAGTGTTTCTTTTCCTTGCAAGCGGGTTCGGGGGAGGGGGAGAGGGGCAGTGGTCACAGAAAATGCCCTGCTGATCGATGCTTTGCGAGATCATCGCAACCCCCGGCTCCGTTGCGCTGTCACGGATGTGCACAGGAAACAGGTGCGAGGTGCGAAGTGCGAGGTGAGAGATCGGGAGATGGAAATTTGCATGCGCCCAGGATAGAAACTGGACGGAAAAGAGTTCCGTCCCATCTCTAGATCTGCTTTTCTCACCCCAGAGTCGCGTACACACTATGCTTGCAGAGTCTTCGCTCTCTGCCCTCCCCCTCTCAGGAAACAAAATAGCCACTTCCGTCAACGAAACGGCTCGGTTACGATAAGAGCTCAGAGCTGGAGAGAACCCTCCGTCGTCACGTCCACTCACTCATCCACGGCGCACTAGCCATGCCCTGCGCCAGTGCGCCCAGCCCAGGGATACCGGCGTCAGCGCGTGTGGTGAAAGTATGACAGGGATGACCGGGGCTTGGAAGAACCCTGGAAGCCCTGGAAGCCCTGGAAGCCCTGCACAGTCGAGCGCCGCCGCGCCGCGTCCCATGTCTCGAGTGAGAATGGCATGGCCGCCCGGCAGCGCATTTCCAACTTGGCCATCGTCCATGGGTCCACCTCTCCATGGGTTCAAGGGTTCCAACGCCCGCACAATAAAGTCCCTACTTAATCCTCGCGCATGTGTCTCTCCACCTCCCCCCTCATCACATCCTCTCTCTCTCTCCCCCAAACTTCTTCCCCCCTCACACCTGAGACTCTGCCTCCCACCCGCCTCGGATATACGAGGAAGCAGCTTGCCCGCCAGTGCCTCACCACCTACTTCGCTCCCTCCACCTGCGCCCTGCTGTCACCATCAGCTACTTTCTTCAGACGGTCGCTTTTTGTCGCTTTGCTCGCTTCGGCGACATCATTTTCGCATTCGCCCAGTCAACTACCTCTGACCCAAATCTACATTCTTGAACGTACGTAATAGTCGAAATCGCGCTGTCTTCCAAAATATCTTTGTGCTTACATTTCCTTCAGCGCCATGGTCGAGGTACTACGCAGGGTAGGAGCCCCTCCAATGATCCGGGCCGCAAGCGGGAGAGAGATCCACATCCTCAACTCCCCAGAGCCAGAATCCGCCTTCATTCCCTCCCCCCCAGAGCTCTCGCGTACCAGCTCCGTCGCTTCCACCACCCAGGCCCGTACACCGCCGGATGTTCGCTACGACCAAATCGCTCATCTCGCTTCCCCAAAGGACCGTGGCTTGACGCTGGCTCCCATCATTGCGAATCTCTCCCCCGCTGTCGCTTATCAGCAATTGCCCTGGCCAACCCCAACTCCATCCTCGGATCCCCGTCTGTACCGCACCAACTCCTTCGGCTCAACCTCCTCCGAAGACATTGCTTACGCCTTCCCTGGACGCTATGAGTATGCGCCCGTCCTTTCTCAGCACTGGCCCACCAAGCCCGCTCCTCCTCCAGCTCCCTTGGAAGGAAGAGCCCAGCGCGTCGAAGGTGAGAAGAAGCACTATCCATGCCCCGAGGCTGTGAAATACAAATGCAACGAGCTCTTCACCACCTCCGGCCATGCCTCGCGCCATTGGAAGAGCGTCCATCTCAAAAAGAAAGACGCAGAGTGCCCCCATTGCTCCAAGATGTTTGGCCGCGTCGATAATATGAAGCAACATATGCGCACCCACGAGAACGAAGGCCAGCGGAGATCTTCCTACCGAGCTACCCGGCCTTCTGCCGATACCAGAGCGGCCACTTCCAGTACCAAGAAGCGCCGCAGCGCTGCACTTCGGGTGGATAAGAGGAGTGCATCGCCGCCTTTCCTCCCCTCACCATCTTCACTTCGCTCGTCGTCTTTGGTTCCGTCGAATCCCCCTTCGCCGACGAATCAGTCCTTCGGCCCCGGCTCCGTCCCCATCAACCCCCTGGCTATGCGCCCTCCACAGCAGCAACAGTGCGACCCTCATCTCTCCGCACGTCCGGAACTCCGTCGTGGCCTCCCGTACGTTCTCCAGCCTGAAGCGTCTTACGTCCCATTCCGCCCCATGGATGCGACGAGGTCTTGCACCGATCAGGGTCTCCACGTCCTCGCCAACGTGGCAGGTGCGGCGCACTGAAAACCGCACCAGAACAATGCCACAGAGCGGCGGCTACAGTTCTGGCTTCATCTCCCCGAAATGATCACGGAGATGCTCTTGTTGCGTCTGTTCACGTGACCTCGTCTTCGGATGTCCTCCCTATACTTAATGTCTTCTTAATCTCTTCGAAACGATTTTGGACCTTACGATTAGCAAGATTACGCTGTCATGGCGACTTCTACTTCTACTTTTCTCTTTTTTTCTTCTTTTTTTTGTCCATCGATCCCCACTAGGTCCGATCCCACGGTACCACAAAGGGTTGATCTGCTGCGTTCGAGCCAACGAGTTCGGCGGCATAAATTCGTGTTCCATTCTTACGACTTCCTTCGATTCAGTCCTTACGGCGAGGCATGATTTCTTCCAGAACGCTTCGGCACAGCTCTCCTTTTCAACATTGGTATTTTCGGTTCCACATTTCGGATCCCCGGTTGTTCAAGGGATCCCGTTTAGGGTTTTGATACATGGTGGTGTCATGGAGATGTGTAAGAGACGACTCTTATATGTATGGTCTGGGCCTTGGCACGGTGCACCTGGGCATTGGTTTATGGCGTTTTGGTATACCCGGAGATACATTGGTTTGGTATACTATATATTTATGGGTAGAAAACATCGGGCGAGGGCGGTTTGCGCCCATGTGTGCGTATCTATCTCTCATCACGTGGCCGATGTGATGGACGTTGACAGAAATATAAAGAAGTATCTTGTCGGACTGTAGCATCTGGGGTGCGGTGATGTGAATCTTTACATTTGTAAGAGTTAACTAACAATGACCCAGTGTTATTTCTTGCGAGGTTGCCTTCGCGAGCCGAAAGGTTCACTCTGAAGCAGTAGGTCACATGATTATTAACCACATCCGCTCCTTCCACATTTCTTTCTCCTACCCACATCCCCCCCGGCCACATTTTCTTCTCACCCACCACGACCCCATCCCCTCACCTCATCACTCCACCTACAGTGGAAACGTTTCATCTCCTGCCACGTCTCTCTCTCAACCCTACCTTCCTCGTCACAACTCCATCTCGAGCTTGTCTTCAAGTCCTTGAATATGCAACTCTTTCTCTTTACGTTCAGGGGTGCCTAGGTACGTGTGGCACATGTTTTCCTCTTGCTTGATGTTGTCTCGGAATTCCTGCATGTCACTTGATCCCGGCCTAATCCTATCCAAGAACTGCTCCACTACAGCTTTGTTCCTAACCTTCCAATTCTCGCAGTGCAGTTTCTGTTGACCTCGAGACGATCAATACGCAAGCCTCCGATCTTCGCTGATAACCACCGCAAACAGCTTGGGACCGTAACGCAGACGTCTCAAACGTAACTGCCCCTGCATCCCACGCCCTTACACAAGGCCCACGCCCCGAGATCGCACAAGTACAACCGCCACACGTACCACAGTATCGTGAGATGCCAGAATTAGCGAGACTTGAGGGTACTCTCGGACTTCGTTCCTTCCTCCCCGTTCCGACTCCCTTAGCTCGCAACCGACCTCTGGCGAGTCCCTCGCGCGACATGCATGCCGTTGAGGACTTCCGCAGTCACGCCGAACTAAGGTTTATACCAAGGTTCAATAACTGCCAGCCGTTGAACTAGCGACACTAATGAGCTTTAAGGTAGGCAGTGCCAGGAGGTATGTACCTTCGCGACTGTGGTCAGTGGATCTCCAGCGTGAGTGGGAATCGCCTCAGTGCATGACTAGGTACGAAGTTTGACGACACCCTCCAAAGTGCAACAATTTTTGCAGCGCAGAGGGCGATCGCTGCATGCCCTGGTATGTACGTCCCTTGACGCTCCAGCTTCCTGTTTGCTCACATTGTCTTACAGCGACGAAGACCCTTTCCCGTATCCCTACACCTGCCGGACCACCCATGACAACCATCAACAGTGACACAGTGACACACCTCGACCCCCACTTATTTTATCCCGACGCATTGTGGCGTGCGTCGTGCGTGTGTGCGTGCGACCGGTAGCCGAAAAATCTCTTCGAGTCCGTTGCAGTTTGGAAGACGGAGGCCTGGGTGACGTTGCACTCATCCTGTGTCAGTCCAAATCGAGATGTCGTCGAGCGGTGCACATGGCGTTTTTGGTGCAACGTGGGCGTAGGGGTCTCGAGTTCCGATCACGGCCTGGGGTTGGAGAAAGGGAACCTGAGCAAAAGGCCTGAGTGAGTATCAATAAGGGTGAAGATGATCAGAGGTAGCGACTGAAGGCTCTGTTCGACTGAGAGACCTAACGACTGCCGATTGCGAGCGCGTATCGGACTGGAGATTCCCAGCTCAATCTTACACGTCTGAGTCCTTTTCCCGGGCTGAGGATCAACATTCTCCATCACATCCCTAGATACCTCCGGCTCTCGACTCACCCTCTCGCTCCCTTCCAAAATTATCTCACCCACCCATCCACCTGCAGTAACCCTCCAGGGAACCGCGGAACGTCTTCCCGCCCCGTTCTGAAACGCTGCCCCCAGTTCCAGCCCGCTTCACAGGTTCCGATCCCTTCCAGACGCAGGTTTCCCCACACGCTGTCTCCACTCGTTTCGAGATCGCGAAGCAGACCATTCATCGTAACACGACCTGCGGCCCATCAGACCACAGTCGCCACTGACAGCCACTCGCTGCTGGATCACGCTCACGAAGATAAACGGATGGCGACCGTGATAGGGGGGCACTGCATTAGATGGCGCACGACATACGGTAAGGTAGCATGTCCGTGTTCCAGGCTCCGGGATGCGGAGCCGGGGGGATCACCAGGGAAAGATGTGTGAGATGCAGGTCGATATCCCATCCTGGCTGGCCTTCTCAAGCCGGCATATTCCCCGCTCGAGGACGGTTACGCAAACTCGTGCTGGTTCTCGTAGCATCCCACGTACGCCCATGCATCTCACTGTTCAATGTTCAGGGCTCTAGAAGTGGGAATCATGAGAAAGAGAGCCGCATAGTGCTTGATTCTCTTTGAGTCTATATTTCTTCTTCAAGGTCTGAGACAGATCTACTGCTGGAAGCGGAGAACCTGTCCAACCAACCGACTTCAACCGCACTATATCGCCTACATGCTTCTTACATTCGCACCTTCGTAGATCGCAGCAAACCCTCTCGAATCCGGAACGGGGGTTGACACAGTGACCGTGTTCCTCCCAACCGGACCTATGCGTCGGAAGACTTTCTCTGTAACTCTCAACAGACTTCGCACCTGAGCTGTTCTGTTCAGCGACAGCTGCGCGGGGAGAACGATCGGCGAGCCCACGGACTCTCCACAACACTCGAGATGAAATCGGCTCTCATCCAAGGTTACTCTTATGCACGTACCGCGCAAAACTGAAATCCTGATCCGAAGGCCCCTCGCCGCCTCCCCGACTGTCCTGCAATGCTTGCTGATACCTGCTCTCCAACCCAGACTCTGCGCCCCCAGTTTCATAGTCATCTTCCGAGTCAAATTCATCATCCACTGCCATGGCCTCTTGATCCTCGTCTTCTACATCGCTGACGGTCTCCGGTTCGACCTTCTTCTTGAGAGGCTTCTTAGAGCCCGGCCCACTCATCTTCATGTCCTTCATCAATTTATCCAGTTCCCTCTCTCGAGCGGCCACCTTCTCCTTCTCCCGCTCAGCCCTGCGTCGCTCCAGCTCCGGTTTATAGTCGCGCTCAAACTCTTCCTTCTTCTCTTGCACGCCCTTGAAGAACTCGTCCATGCCCTCGCCCGTCATCGCGCTGACGCCCACCACGCTGAGGTGCTTGTAGAACTCCTCAAGCACGAGTGACATGCTGTTCAACAGACTCCCCATGTACCCACTCCCGCCCGTCGCCCCGTCCCCGCCAAAGTGACCCCCCTCTTCCTCGTCCCTCAGCGCGGCCTGGAACTCCTCGAAATCCGTCATCCACTTCTTGGCGAACTCGGCGTCCTGCACGTCTGTCTTGTTGAAGACGAGGATCATGGGTAGCTTGGTCTTGTACAGGATCGAGCACGCGTACAGCATGTTGGACATGAACGTCGATGTGCTGGTCGTGCGCGGCGTGTCGATGATGTACGCGATGACGGTGGGGAAGGTGCTGGCGAGGCTGGACAGCAGGATCTCGCCCGAGGCGGACCAGACGAAGACTTCGATCTGCCCCGGGGTGTCGACGAGGATGTGCTTGACCTGCTGCGGGGGTTTGCGCGTGGAGGCTGCCGAGGACGGTTTCTTGCCTTCGCTCGTCATGTATTCGACGGTGCTCTGCGCGGGGGTCTCATCCGTGGAGGCAGCGGCTTCCGGTGCGGGGGGCGCGGTCCTCTTCTCCAGGAGATTGATGACCTGGTCGATCTTCGTGCTGAAGAGGTTCAGACTCGTGAGGATCCCGCCGTTCGGCCCCAGGTTGAACTGCTTCATAACCTCCTTGTAGTTGACGGAGTCGCGGATGTCGATGTTGGGCGTGAAGGGGATGTGGTGGACGGCCGGGTCGAGGTTGAGGATGTAGGGCGGCGGAGGGGTCTGGGAGGCCGGTTTTATGGGGTGGGAAGGGCTGGATGAGGTCGGGTCCGGGTGCGTGTAGAGGTGCGAGACGAGGCGTTGCATGAAGGTGGTTTTTCCCGAGCCGGCCATGCCGATGCAGACGATTGCGACGGGGGAGGTGGTGGGAGGGGAGGGGCCCGCGGCGGCAGCGGAGGAGGAGGAGGGTGTTGGTTCGGCCATGGCGAATGTGTGTTCGAGTAACTTGGGACGGGAGGAGGAGTTTGAGTTGTATTTGGAGGTCAAGTCGCAAGCTCGGTGGTGATGAAGGTCGAGGTCGCAAAGTCGCAGAGGCAGAGGCGGTCTAAGTTGTGAATGAGTTCAAGAGCCGTATAATGAATCCGGTAACTCTATTTTATTTGTCCCCAAATCGTCAAGTCTCCTTAACAAGAATGAAGAGGGTACCTGCGTAGAGGCTTTTGCAAGAGGAGCGGTCGTTGTTTGCGATTGGGAAATTCTTTGGCGGGCGGCGCGGGGCGGGACGCGATCGTTCTGGGCGGCCGCGCACGGATGCTTGACCGATCCCTGCGCTGCCGGCGGGATGATGTCAAAAGTTCTCGATGGGCTTGGCGCTGGACCTCACACCATCGTTTACAGCGGAGCGAGCTTCACTCACCACAACTTACGGATCTCAATTCGGGGTTCGTAGACCCAGAAGTTTGATATGGGTCTTGAAGATTTTGAGAAGGAGCTCGCGGCCAACAAAGCCAAGGAGGCGGAGAAGAAGGATAGGAAGAAGAGGGATAGGAGTCGGAGTCGCGAGAGGGAGCATCGACATCGGCATCGGGAGAAAGATGGGGAAAGAGACAGGGATAGGGAACATCGATCAGGACGGCATCGCAGAGAAAGGGACGACGAGGAGCGCGACGAGAAACCCTCGCATAAACGATCACGGTCCCATCGCGAGACATCGGAGGAACGCGCGCGTCGCAAGAGGCGCGAGCGCGAAGAAGACGATAAACGGCGCTGGAATCACAGTCGGCGGAGTCGGTCGCCGTCCAGCGATGCGGAAGAGCGATTGAGTCGGAAGCGGCAGCCTCGCCGCCTCGGCGATGACGAGAGCAACAACAACAACAACAACGAGACGCCCACGGGCGACGAGGCGATGCCAGACCGCGACTTCGTGCCCCCAGAGGACGACATCCTGGACCAGCAGCTCGAGGAGGCCGCCGACGCGAACCTGCAGCGCGACTCGTGGATGGAGGCTCCTTCGTTCCTGGACGTTGATTACGTGCAGCGCCGGAAGAAGGAAGATAAGAGCACGTATGTCCCTGCTTCCGCGGACGCCGAGACGAGCCATAAGCTCAAGATCCACGAGGCGGAGTTGAATCGCCATTTAGCGGATCTCAAAGAGGGGGGAGCCGCCGAGGAGAAGGAGGAGCAGGCCAAAGCGGAGGAGGAATTCAAACAACGAGACGTCGATTACACGTTCGGCGATTCCGGCTCCGCGTGGCGCATGATGAAGCTGAAGGGGATCTATCGGACGGCGCAAGTGGAGGGGAAATCGGTCGAGGACGTGGCCCTGGAGAAGTACGGGAATCTGCGCGATTTCGACGACGCGAGGGAGGAGGAGATCGAGGTGGAGAGGCGGCAGATGTATGGGCGGGAGTATGTGGGGAAGACGAAGCCGTCGGGGGAGCTGTATGAGGAGAGGAGGTTGCAGGCGGGGATTAGACGGCCGTCGCGGGGCCAGCGTGAGGAGGTCGAGTTACCGCAGGGGGAGGTGGTGGAGGGTGCGGGGCCGGCGAAGGAGACGAGGGTGTTGAGTCAGACGGAGTTGAATAAGTTGAAGGCGCAGATGATGAAGGCGA
Source organism: Westerdykella sp. P71 (assembly GCA_019022765.1). Taxonomy (NCBI): domain Eukaryota; kingdom Fungi; phylum Ascomycota; class Dothideomycetes; order Pleosporales; family Sporormiaceae; genus Westerdykella; species Westerdykella sp. P71. The sequence continues at coordinate 35,272 of JAFHBW010000206.1, read as the reverse complement.
AGATGAAGAAGGCGGAGAATGCGGAACAGCTGGAGGCGGAGTACAATGCTGCGGCCGCGGCGGCTGCGGGACGAAGGGAGTCGGATGTCGTTGTTTTGGGGGCCATGGATAATCGCGCCCTGGCTGGGGGACGGAAAGGGGAAGTGGTGGCCATCACGAATAAACGCGGCAGAGAGCGTGGGTTGGTCAAGGAGAATGAAGACATGTCCATCGAGGATATGGTGCGTCAGGAGAGACGGACAAAGGGTCAGCCTGGCGGCGAAGGGCTTTTACTGGCTGAGAAGATCGCCAAAGACGCAAAGTTTGAGGTGAGCTTCCGCATCGTCTTCCGGGCCGAAGATGAAAACTGACAGTACTAGGATGACCTCGACTACATTGACGATAACGCGGAGAAAATCGCCGCTCGTGCCCCAAAATCCACAGTCAACGTCCGCAATGCAGCCATCCAGGACTACCAGCGCACAAACCGCATCCTGGAATCCTGCCCCCTCTGCCATCATGAAGACAAGTCGCCGCCCCAACCCCCAATCGCCCCCATCGTCTCCCTCGCAACGCGCGTATACCTCACACTCCCCACGGACCCCGAAATCAGCGACGGCGGCGCCGTCATCGTACCCATCCAGCACCGTACCAACCTGGTCGAATGCGACGATGACGAGTGGGACGAGATCCGCAACTTCATGAAGTGCCTCACACGCATGTACCACGACCAGGGTCGCGACGTCGTCTTCTACGAGAACGCAGCGGCGCCCCACCGCAAGCTGCATGCCGCCATGCAGGTCGTGCCCATCCCGTTCTCGCTCGGGGAGACGGCGCCGGCCTTCTTCCGGGAGGCGATCCTCGCGTCGGATGAGGAGTGGACGCAGCATAAGCCGCTGATTGATACGCTCAAGGCCGCGAAGAATGGGCTAGGGAAGTCCGCCTTTCGGAAGAGCTTGGCGAAGGAGATGCCGTATTTCCATGTTTGGTTCGAGTTGGATGGTGGGTTGGGGCATATTGTCGAGGACGAGCGGAGGTGGCCGAGGGGGGATTTGTTCGCGAGGGAGGTGCTGGGTGGGATGTTGGATGTGGATGTCGAGGTGGTGAAGAGGCAGGGGAAATGGGGGAAGGGTGATCAGAGAAGGGTGGAGAAGTGGAGGAAGGGCTGGAGGAAGTTTGATTGGACGAGGGTTTTGACGGAGGGGCAGTAGCGGTTTTGGGGCCTATTGTAGATGGCCCATCTTTTTAAATGCGAAGACTGAGTTTTGGGGGACTTCATGGGAACTTGGTCCACCAGGATAACAGAAACCATTTCAGCATCTCAGCACCCGACCCTTTACCCTTTTTGAGCGATCTGAATTTGACGTCGAATCTCGGAACAATTATTTTCCTTCCTTCGGTACGGATCGGCCCCAAATAAATGATCGTCTAGGGTCCACGTTCTCGGTTCTGTAAATCTTCCAGAATGCTTTCCATGACGTCACTATTGGTGAACGTCACCAGCTCACCTTTACCATTTATATATAAATGCGCGGTGGTTACTGGCACAACATTGAAAGCCTCTTTACAAACTCAACTGACGGGAATAATTACATCCCGAAACCCAACATAAACGTAAATACCCGCACTCCACCCTCCACAGACTCCTCATCCAATCAACATGTCGACCAACCAAAACAACCAGAACCAACCCGGTCTCGTAGCCGGCCACGCCCAATATGTCAAAGGCGCCGCTGAAGTATGTCTCTGATTCCCCTTCGCTCTACCAAGTCCCTGCTAAAGACCCTCATCGTAGGAAACAATCGGCAACCTAACCGGCAGCACCGCATGGAAGGACTCCGGTGCACAAGACAAGTCCGCCGCCGTAGACGCGATGAAGACTGCAGGAGAGCAGAGAGATCCGCAGAAGCAGGGGTTCGGCGGTGTGGAGGAGAAGGCGGGGAAGTTAGTGGGTTGTGAGGGCATGGAGAGGGAAGGGGAGGAGAGTAGACGGCAGTGAGGGATGGGGAAGCGTGCATTTGTTATTATGAGTAAGGAGGAAGGAAGGGAGGCAGGATAAGGACCTGCTTTGCAGAGGCTACAGGATGTTACAATGATTACTTAATGAATCACGCAGACCTCGATTCCATGCCTAGGAGGATTGAACTTTTGGACATGTTTACAATCAATTCGGATTCTGCAGTAAGAGTTTTCAGTATCATGGTCACCTATTCGAGTTGGTGACTAGTAAAGGGGTATCAAAAGTGAATGGAATCCATAGCCACACCCAGTAACTGAGACTCGGCCTCACTACCAGTGGCGAGCAACCACCAGCCAGCCAGCTTCCCGCACTCCACTCACCAACGCCGCAACCCTCTTCCTCTTGATCCCCTCCCTCGCGTAAATGTCCTCCATCGCATGCTTCCCATCCAAATGCTTCAGCAGCATGGGCCACTGTTCGCGGAGTTCCGGATCTTGGAAACTTTGCCCGATCTTCTCGAGCCATCGGGCTTCAAGTGCATTGGCCTTTTGTGGCGAGAGTACGATGGATGCGGTGAACGAATGGGATGGGGAAGAAAGAGCAAGTGGGGACGTGGGCCCGGCAGGACCGCCGTTGATACTGTGGGAACGAGACGCGGCCACAGAAGGTGATGTTGGAGAAAATGCCTGCGTGGTAGGGGGACGAGATGGGGAGGTGCCTTTCAGCTGTAAGGGCGAAGGCCGATGTAGCTTAGTCTGTGCATGTGCCGTATGTGCGGGTGATCCAGGATGCCCAGAGGAGAGAGGAATGGTAGTGCGGATGCTGCTGGCGCTCCCTGCATCAGAAGCTGGTCGAGCCGGCGATCCACGATACCCTGACCGAGGAGAAAGGATCTTCCCACCTTCCATATCTTCGTCATCTTCTCTCCTTGGTGGCCGCCGCATAGGGGTAGAAGGTCGTACCCCAACCGAAAGCAGGCTGGAGCGTTTGTCTGAGTACATGGAACCTGTCATGGATTCCGCATCCGCATCCCGTCGGGCGTCCTCTGCTTTCTTCAATTGGGCTTCTCGCTCCATATCCTGAGCGACAAGGGCTTTGATCTCAGGAGTCACCCGCACCCAGGCGTACGTTCGAAGCTGTGTCACCCAACCACCGCGCATGAGCCAAGCTAAAATCTCCATATAAGCTTCCCGATGTTCATTAGTGGGGATGAAAGTTCGGTAGGGCCGTGGTGTACCAGACAGCATATTAAGGAGTTTGGGAAGCGATGGTAAGGTTGGGAAGCGCGCTGAGTAGGCCGGGATTGCAGCGGGGAGGGCGCTCAAGTCTGCATTAGGGGATACGATATAAGTATCTCGAGGATGAAGCGGATTGATCAACCGAGCGCGCCTCCAATACACCAGGTGGCTAGCAATGTATTCCATCTCGTGCGCCCGGATGTTGTGTTTCACGGAAAGTTTCTGCAGACTCTTAGTCGGCACAATGTTCCGAATGTATGACCCGGCGCGCTCCTTCGCGTCTGCTTCCAGATCTTTCACCAGAGTTTCCGGGTCCTGGAGAAGAAGTAATGCGGCGTGTTGAGTCATCGGCGCATTGTCTTCATCAACCGCAACGTTGGACGTCGTCAACCAGAGACCAGGCATTTGCGGCTCCATGGCACTCGGAAGGAAAGGAGTCGAGTCAGGTTGAGGTATTTGAAAGGAAGTGCTGAACTTTTCATCGAAGTGAATATGCGCAATCTTGTCGTTGGAGACGGCGTCGAACAAAGCTGCAACTGATTTTGCGAGAGGAGATGCATTAATGGCTTCTCGCCAGGCAGTCGAGAGCGTCTCTCCATTGTCTCTAGCTCTCTGCTTGATGTGAATGATTTTCTTAGATTCTCTCCACACGTACTGGAATCGTGCCTGTTCAAACTTGAGCGCCTTTGCGAATTTCCTGGTGACGTTCTCGTACATCTCCTTCACCCGGTACTGATGCTCCAGAGCAGGAGGATTCAAAACAAACACGACGTTGAACATGGTCATATCATCGCGCCCATGGTCGGTTGTCGAGGAGCTGTGTGCGTCCGAACCAGCCTCTGAAGCAGCTCCAGACATAAGCCCGTGACCGTAGCCAGGTTCAAAGCCTTCGGGGTACACGAAGGGCTCGATATTGCTCTCTTCCTCGTGCTTTGCCTCCTCGTCTGACTCAGTGATTTTCAAGTTAGACATGAGCTTACCATCCTCAATGATATCTTTTGCTGACCGTTTCTTCTCCTTCTTTCGGCGCCCTTTCTTCCATAACCCATCGTCCCTCACGAACATGGGTGCGCCAAGGAATACGATGCTTTCCACGCCCAACTCGAACCTCTTCTTGTTGAATGCTTTGTGCGGGCAAAGCATCTTCTCAAGAGCGTGAACTTCGAATCCCAGAACTGTCTCCCAGTCGTGGTCTCCGCCCACGTCCTTGCCATCTTCTCTGGGGTTGCCATGCGCATCCAAGCCGGTATCATCCTCGTCTATGGTTTCCTGCCGTCCCCATATTCCACCTGCGCCACCCTTGTGCTTATCGCGATCTCTGTAGCTGGTGCGTCCTGAACCGCGTCCACTCGTTCGGCTTCCGGCCTCAGCATCCTCGTCCCCTCCATCGTTGTCTGTGCTACTATCCCAGTCACTACTGGAGCTGTTCGAGTCAACGCTTGCGGTTGTTGCTTCGTTACCGAACCATGAGGGAACTTTATTCGCTGCTAGAGCGGCCGCAGAGGGGGATAGTGGCGGATAATGGAATACGAGGCGCCGGCCGAGGGATCGTGACTGCGTAACAAGTAAGATGGCCTGGAGGTTGGATGCCGGCGGCAGAGGTAGAGACATGATGCGAGCTGCTAAGACGTGTATGCCAGTCTTGTTATCGGAGGAAATTATGCATCACCAGCCCCATCACCATCAGGCAACCGTATCCCCAGCCTGAGGCGCTTTCGATGCTTTGGTGCATGTGAGGTAACCGAAGGTGGTTGCTGGCCGGTGCCGGGAGACTGCGGAGACGCGAATTCAACCAAACGCGTTTCAACATCACGTGATCAACATCCATCCTCACCAAACAATCGGACCGCAGGTAGATAATTTGTGATCGCATATATTCTGTTTTTTCTTTCTTTTTTTTTTTACATAATTGATGCTTACGGTTAAGGGTGATTTTGGATGCCTGGGTATTGATCAGTCCTCGGTGTCCTTTGCAACAAAAATAGCGTTGTGACATGCTTTATCTCCTCTATTAGATATGATTATAGCAGATAGGTGACTACAGAGAGAGCTGCTCATTTCAAGCGGGGTAAGGGAGTTAGGACCGTTGGGATCAAGGGTTAGTGTTGCGTGGATGAGTCCCCGGCCGACCCAACGCTCGACGGGGACTCAAGATTTACACAATAAAGATACGTTTCACCTGAGTACGTGTTTACTCCTCTGGGCCAGGGTTAGACAAGGGCGTCTCCCATGTACGTACAATTTCCTCCAGCCACCCTAGCAGGTCACGTTCGCAACTCTTGACCTCTTGAACCCACATATTCAACTCAATATTCTCAGATGTAGGATTTTGATATCCGACCCTGATCTTTCCTTGCTCACAGGCCATGTATTCGGCCGGCAGTAGTAACATCTCATGAGAGCTGTCGCAAATATTGATCGGCATCCTTCCGCTACGCAGGGATTGTCGGCATAGGAAGCAGAAGTCTACGTGAAGGCAAACTGTGCATCGATAACTTGTCTCGCAGCAGCTGATGGCTTTGCCGCAGCCGTCACAGACAAACCCGCTGTAAGACCTGCTCATCCTGGCGTTTAATTCAGGATAGTATGGTTTAACAGCTCCAACTACAGCTGCCCACGTTGTTTTCCCGCTCATCACGACATTTATATCTTTTGCTTTCGGTACGACGTCATCGCCGTCCGGAGATTTCGACCAAATGACGACAGGTCGGTTGACTGGAGCTTGTCGGTATGCAGGTGACCATCTGGTATTAAGATAGCACATTGTGTTACTTGGGATCCGGCTCTGTTTGATGTATGATAGTGCAGCGATTGCGTCTCGTGTATCTCCAGAAGCGTTGAGTATGTCAGCCAATTTGTACCACGCTGTCCATTGCTGTGTTGATTCATATTCGCTTGCCGCGGTGGCCACATCGCCGACCACAGTGCGAATTCCAGTGATCGCCGTCTCCAGCAGAGGTCGAAGCATCGCGCGGCACTCATTTGTCCGTCCCACGCAACGATACCACACGGCCGCAATAAGTGCTGATGGGCTTTTTGGACCATCGCTGCGCCGATATTCTGCAGTTAAATCGTCGTAGGTTCTTCTGGGCTTGGTCACCGTTGCATCATCGTCCCGTGTCGCTTTCAGTGCCAGCTTCAGTCTGTAGGTCAACAGATCGATCTCCGCGATGTATTTCAACTTTTCCAGATTCTTGTCGTCTGGAGCTGGAGCGAGCTCCGTCAAAGCGAGATCAAGGATAGGGTCGTTGTTCTCCGGTCCCGAGTTGAGCCGCAATCGTAGTTGGACAAAGAAGTAGAGCATTCCTAGCCGAGCCTCATCTTCGCGCCACTTCTTCAAGACTTCAATTCCACGTTCGTACAGCCTCTCCACTAATTCAACACCACCAGGCCAAGTTAGGGCGTAGACAGCCAGCCTTTGGTGATGAGGTATATGTCTGGCTAATGCCTTGAAAAATCGGAGCCACTTTTTGCTTGGGTACTTGGATATTTCATCGTGGACCAGTCCCTCCATTATGCGCTGTGCCTCATCAAAATCTCCATGTCGCAGGAGCTCGTCGAGATAATTCTCGCTGATCTCATCGGGTTCTTCTAAAGACCTCATAGCCATAGGTGGCTTCTGATCCGCAAGCCGGTAAAATTCTAGAAAGTTTTGCGTGCGAGCCAAACTTGCCTCTTTGGTAAGGCGCTCCTGGCCCAGCTGCAGTTCCTTGAATGCGTTGTCGAACTCGTCATTCCTCATATAAGCTTGGCCGAGAACAGTTCGAAGCATCCCATCGTCATGGTCCTTGATCGCAGCTTCTGCGACTCGAATCGCGTCAGACACGTGATTTGCGCGAAGGAGTGTACTAGCCAGCCTGTGATGGCGTATACCATCTTTACTGGGTAACATTGCTTCTGCGTCATCCCAAAGTTTCATGATCCGCTCAGGTGCCAATTGCTTGACTGAAATGATATATTGTGGGCATGGTTCGTTGCCTTCATCACAGGACTTTCAGATAATATCAGTGTGAATGAAATAAGTTGGGAGCGCGACAACTTACTTGTAAATCATAGTTGTGTAGAAATATGACATCTGTACTCACACCAGACTCCGTGGATTGGAGCCACCTCTGCGCACACGATATGGCCGCCCCACGAAAAATGCTTGCGTCCGGTGTTGACTGAAATGAGGCAAGCCATTGTTGGGGGTAGCCATGAACTTCAAGATCTTGCCGCACTTCTGGAATCGTGAGCCATTTTTTGATGGCAGCAACAACTTGAGGCCTGAGTATGAACTCAGTGGTCAACGATAAGCCTGCTTTGGCAGTCCAACGGCTTGTGGCTAGCTCGCTGCGCATGACTTTCGCAAGTAACTGTCCTATCGTACGACGGTCTTCTAGGGAGATCGCACTGGGCTCAATAGCAAGCACGTATGATTGGAAGCTTGCTGAAAAGAGTGCTAGGCTGTCTTTGCAGATTTCGTAGGTGCGGTTGTCGCTAAACAGACGTAGGCACGTCTTTAAAACCGTGAGGTGCGCGTCCAGAACTTCCCAATTGAGGTCATTTTGATAACAAGGCCGGGGTCGTCGGAAATAGTCCAGAATCGCATATTCTTTGATGGAGATGAAGAGGGTTTCATCTTCCGGGTTGCCTACCTCGGGATTCTCCTTGACTTCGCTGCGGTCCAAAGCGCCGTCCTCTGCAGGTTCGCTGCCGTCCAAGGATTGGCTGCCGTCCGAAGGTTCGCTACCATCCAACGATTCGCTGCTGTCCCAAAAGTCGCCGTCATCCGAGGTGTCTCTGTCGGGCTCGAACAGTTCGTCAATGTCTTTCGGCTCTGCTTGGGATCCACGTGATGTCCGGATGTCAAATATCAACCCATAATCGTAGTAGATCATCGACTTAAGTTGGTGAAACTCTGATTCGTCCTCATCTCGGATGTAAAGAGCTTGTTCAAGGGCTCGAAGTGAAAGCGGCCGACTGGCAGTCACAACCCAGGACAAGATATCCTGACAGATTTGTCAGTAATGGAAAGATATGAAGTAATTTCTCTTACGGTCAAGGTTCTTCTTTTATAATCCTTCAAAGTGGATGTGATCCTCCTCAAAGCATCTTCAAATATTTGATACCATTCCTTCGATGGCTTAAGCAGCCAACCTTGAACCATATTCTTCTCGTCCCGGGGGAAATCGTCCACCATGGCATTGATCCACAGAAACGAGCCATTGGCATTTTTCTGCAGGAAACCGCGAACCTTGGCTCGGAGTTTTGTATCATGTCGGAGCCAGGGAAGATTCCGCGTTTTTATTTTAATGTATTCATTCACATCCGACTTTGTACTCATTGCGGTTAATTCGATTCGCTTCGTCAATGTACTGACATATTCGTGAATCTCATTACCGATTCCGTAGTCTGCCAGCAAGATCATTGATATGTTCAACGTCGTTTCGCCCATGGCCGCAAGGATCTCGAACAACGGTGTTCGTGCGGCGGGGTTGAGAAAATGGATTCCGTAAAGGACAAGTGTGGCCGAAGAAGAGGAGCTGGTAACGAAGAAATCGAAGAAATAGTGCCTCCATAACGACTGCGCGCTATGATCGAAATCTAGAGATTCCATGTTCTTGCGATATTGCTCGTACGCCTTATCTTTCCGCTCCAGTTGGTCCATAATTTCTCCTAATAGCTCTATTGGGATGAAAAGCTCGTTATCCGTTGAAACCGTCGGACGGAAGAAGTAGTACAACGTCGAGGCTGTGGTTGGACTGACAGAAGTCTCCGGTTCAATTTGGCGGGCGCACAGAGTTTGAATAAGATGGTAGGCGAGGTAGGACTTACCGGTTCCTAAATCACCACAAATCCAGAGAATAGGGAAGTCACCGTGGAGCCATTCCTGGAAAAGTGTCTCCTCGAGGATCCAGTGACCATTGACGCTCCGAAATCCATTGCTTTCTCTTTCTTTTGAGCTGAAAATGGTATCCTGAAGAGAAGCTTGTTCCTTGAGCATATCTACATTTGATTTGCCCATATGAAGGCTGCGCAATATTTCCTTCGGAATGTCTAAAACTTCCGCTTCAGCAGAACACTTGGAAAACGAAATTTGTAGCCTTACTCGCAACCCGACGATCTATGTCCTTCTCTGCGCTGTAGACGTACGCAAGCACAGCCAACTGTTCCTGATGCTCCAAAACCCTCAGCGTTGCAATTGCATCATTGACGCCGCAGTCTTTATTTAGGAATGTTTTCTTTGTGAATATCCCTTGACAGTATGAGAAAGGTTAAATGAAGTATGGATATGTGGAGAACTTGCAGATCTGTTTGCTTCGCATCATCTTTACAGCAATTCGGAAAACCTCCAAGTATAAGACCAAGATGCGTCGAGCAATTTCGACCAAGCCTGGCGGAAGATCTGATTTGAAGTACTCGTTGAGTCTGTGCCCAGCGTATTTGATCTTGTCGAGCAGCTCAGCAATTGCGTCGTAAGTACTGCCAATGCCATGAGCAGCCTGCCACAATGTAAGCAAATAGACACACAACGGACTTTGTTACTTCCCGTGAACACGAAATCCAAGGCGGCGTATATCGCTGAAGCCGGAGGATATGCCTGTGAGTACATGACGTTGGCTAAAGCTACACCACCAATGGCACGGTCCCCTTCATTGAGGGGCGCAACGCGAACAAACAATTACCCTAGGGTAGCTAGACTTACAAGCGCCGCTCCTGCTGCGGCTACCTTGGAAAATGCCTCGATCGGTCCCAAAAACGTGTTCAAACCATCCAATATCCTTCGGCATCGCTTTGCAGACTGAGCATACTTCTTGCTTTGCGTTTCTACAGCAGTTTTCAGATCTTCGAGTGAGTATTTTCTGAATTCTGCAGTCCATATTTGATCTGCGTCTCTACCGCTCTCTGCGACGAATTTGTCGAGGGCTTCGTTCCACAAGCTTGCGAATGCCATCTCCGAACCGGCTTCGCACACGAGGGTCTCAGGTTCCACAGTTCATCCTGCTGAGCAAAAACAGCAGAGGAATGATGGGCTTTATCGCAAGCTGAATTATTGGAGTATTGGGGAATTCAACCCTCACTGCCAAGCCTAACCCCACCAGACCCATCATGAGAGCTCGAACGAGCCCCAGCCGATCCCCGGCTCATCGCACGACTTCGTCATTAGAATCTGGTGTAGATAATATGTTCTAGGCCCTGATCGGAAGCGGTGTCGGTAATTCGTAGCCTACCAAGGCTCGTGGTTTAACAACACAACCTACCCTAGGGTATCTGCTGGACTGAAAATGTGTGGTGATACCACGGAACCACCCACTCCCTCGATACCTTATACAGTTCGATTTGTCCAGTAGCTACGATATATATGCAAAACCTGCAAGCTTCACGCCACCGACTAGAGATATGATCTTCCGAGCATGCGTACCGGTGCGGTTCGGCGGTCTTGGACAGCCAATTGATGAACATGCATACCCTATGGTACATAACGTCGCGACAATTCAAGAATAAGGTTGGCCAACCCAGAAAATGAGGGAGCACGATTACTACAACTACTATCCGCAATACCCGTTTCCTTAGATCTACAAGAGGGGCCGAATTTCAACATGTACCTGCCCAGGGTGTGGTCGTGCTGCAGGGGCAGCCATGCACTCGATAGGCTGGCTGAGGGGGCTGAACGTACAGACCTCGACAGCAGCTGAAATCGAAAGCCACTTCGACCTGCTGCTGAGAACAGACCAGAATCATTCCACTCTGACATGATACACGGCTCTACCAAAAGGACTCATACTCCGCACTTGTTTAGAGCCTGGAAAGTCCACTGCATCTTTTCCAGACACCCACTCTACACAGTACGCTTCTACAATCGAGGGATCACACACCATAAGAAGTATGTGGCTGCTCAGTACCTCGCAGTATGGTCTGAAGGAGTTCCACGGCACCGACATTCCACCCTATGCCATTCTATCGCACTGCTGGACGGAGAAGGAGACCCTCTTCCACGAAGTGCCGATATATCCCGAATCACTTGAGATTGATCAATATTGCGCTCAGGTCCCGGACGTAAAATATGGGAAGTTGCAATGTTTCAGGTCATTTGCAAAGAGCCAAGGGTTTGAATGGTGTTGGATCGATTCCTGCTGCATCGACAAGCGCTCCAGTGCGGAGTTGACGGAGGCCATCAACAGCATGTACCAATACTACAAAAATTCGGCCTTGTGTGCGATATATCTTTCTGATGTCGCGGCGTTCCCACGACTCGCCGATCGACAAGCGGTCTGGGAGAAAGATCGAGCGCTGCTGCACAGGAGGTGGCTCGAGGACTTTGAAAGTAGTCGATGGTTCACGCGCGGTTGGACGGTGCAAGAGCTACTTGCGCCCAGAACGCGTATGTGGCTGGCCAAAGACTGGAGCCCAATTCCTGAAGTGGTTCAGAGTGTGCGCTGGGACTTGATTGGGGGTGTCCACCTGATAACGAGAATCGCCGCACAGGTTCTACGCGGGGAAAAAGAGCTCAATGAATTCTGCATCGCTGATCGGATGTCTTGGGCCTCCCGAGGGGTAACTACGCGGCCCGAAGACGGTGCTTATTCTTTGATGGGTATCTTCGGAGTCAAGATGCCCGTACTATATGGTGAGGGCCTACACTCTGCATTCAAGCGCTTGCAGTTAGAGATCATGAGAATATCCTTCGATCAAACGATCTTTGCGTGGCGGGGCCCTTATAAAAGCAGCGGACTCCTAGCATATGAGCCGGGCAATTTTATGACGACAGATAATCTGCAACTTTGTTGGCCGGGAATGTTATCACCATTCTCCATGACGAACGTTGGACTTCAGATTCGATGTTTTCTGAAAGTTTACCAGCTTTCGAAGTCAGTTATCTACGATGCGGCTCTCCAATGTGGGACCAGGCTTCCGCGGGGTTGGAGCAGTGTCTCAGTCCGGCTGCAGCGCCTTTCTGGTGTCACTTGCGCAATTAATGGAGTGCAGTATAATACGTATAGAAGAATAGATTGCCAGAGGTTGGGATTGGATGACTTTTCCGGATGCCTGGTAGAGGATCTATTGGTGATGGAAGATGAACAGTATGCTTTAGTCCAGGTCTCTCACCAGCACCATGGTGGAGTCACACAAGGGCGCGTGCCAGTTAGAGCAACTCGATATCGCCATGGTACACTCCATGAGACCAATCATCGCTATTATCCTCCTATTCTGCTTGGGATTCCAACGTCAATTGCGAAAGACGATGATCCATAGGATTCCGATTATGACGCTACGGTTTACTGGAGCCGAGGATTGGAACATCGCTGATCGGCTTTCATGCGAATGACCCTGGAGCCTTCTTCGCAGCCGCGTACAATTGTGGACTTAGATGCAGAGACCGTTATCCGACCTTTCGTCCTATGAGGCTTAGTAAATACCTAAGTATGATCACATAAAGATTGTTCTGACTGCACCTGTTTACCTACCCATCGCAACACCCATAGTTCCCAATACCTAATCATTTATTTGATCCTCCCACCATGTGATTTTCTTTACGCGCTCTAGGCAGGTATTTTTCTCGTATTGGTCAGTGAACACCTTAAAGTTCCCATAGATGGCTTTAATCTTTCGCAACCCTGGTTGTTCCTTCTCGTAATGAAGTACGTCTCAATCGTTAATTGCTATCTTCAAGCAGTCGGGGTCAACGAAATTATCCGGTCATCCTAAGAGACACAACTTCAAAGAACGTAAATTTGCCCCTTGAGATTTGGAAAATCTCTTTCACGGCGTATGTTAGGAACTCTCTCCAATCATCTCTCTCCTCTAGCGCTGCCTCAGCGCATATGGTAGCATAAGCAGGTGGCAGGTTGATAACGGGGTTGGCTTGCCTGTGACAGCTCTGTCGCTTTGGGCCCGATCTCCAGATCGCATAGACAATAGTACCTCGCTTGGTGTCCGCATGAATATAGTTCCCGTGAATTCCCTCTGCTGGGGTCGCAATCGTGAGCACGTGGCTTGGTATATCTCCAGCTTCTTCAAACAGTTGCAGGAAATTTGTGGAAGGATTACGAGAAGTGAGGTATATTTTCACGTACTGGCCCGTGAAGCGTGTTAGTGTACTTGATACATCGAAAGCTCTACCCTGGTTCCAGAATTTTTATCATACTTCAGGTGTCATGATATCACCTTGGATCGTTTTTATCTTAGACTATTACGTCATTAAATTTCCCACTCATCATATATTACGATGTGAGGTAGGAGAAGTCCAGCAATCATTCCTCTACGCGGATGACCATGACATTATCAACCTAAGAGATGAAAATAAAACATGTCTAAGCTCGATCCTACCGACATTTCTTTCTTGATTGCATTATTCAACCTTAGACATCGTGCTCTCGTATGACTTCCCACAACTCGTCGCTGTGTATGGTCCGAGACTATCATTGCTTCATACATGCGGATCATCGACCGCAATCCGAGTGTGCATGCAGGTGTGAAAGAACGGGAACTGTGTCCAGTGTGCCTGTACTATTCGGATTTGCTCGTAGTATTCACCAGGCAATCTTTGCGAAGAATCCATTTGGCCACATGCGTACCGCCCACTTCCTTGCTTCGTCCAGCATGAGGAGACCGAAACCAAAAGCGACGGGAAGGAACCAATACTCAACAGGAACTTGTGTAGTGTCGATAGCCCGTTGAACAGAAGGGATATAGCAGACTTCATAAGATCAGCCCACGGATCTCTTTCAAAGGCACAATAGCAACTTACAAATAAATACGACAACTATCGCGAATACCATGGCTGGGAAGAGAAGCAGATTCTGAACAGAGGTTAGGTCTACTATAGAAAGACTAGCAAAGCAGCATACCTGAGTGTCTTTGTTGAAAATGGGAAATTGCTGGAAAATACTAAGCCGTCGCGTTCTTACGGCAAGTAGGTTAAACAGTTGCCTGCTGATTGTTAGCCTAGTCTTCGCACATCATCTCATGAACCTACATTATAACGAGAGTCACGAAGTAGACACTAGAGGCCGCATTCGCCGTCGCTGTTATATACTTCTGGTCGTATTGCGGATCATAGTTGCCAAATTTCAACCACATGGCTGTAAAGGGGACGCCTTTTCTTTCCACTACTTGCAGTTAAGTAACGCCGTAACGCATAGAGTTACAGGGGAAACCTACTGTACCAGAATGCCATAGTAAACGATAGGAAGCATTCAAGCAGCCCAACCACGAAGTAGGCATGGAAGATCAGTTTGGTATCGACGAGGCGGTCTTTTTTGGGATTTCGGGGCGGTCGCTTCAGAACGTCTGATTCGGGTTTCTCGTACGCCAGTGTTATCGCGGCCGCGCAGTCCGTAAAACAACAGATGATTATCTGTCATCAACGGGGTTAGCATGCTTCATTCTTCGTTATTGTATGTTCGGAAAGCGAGCCTACCATAAGGAAGGATGACAGGATCTGCGGAATACCAAACACTACGTTTGTAATGACCGGCCAGAGTTCGCTAAAGCTTCCGGCTGGGAGCAGGTAGAGGATCGTTTTCTTCAGATTGTCGTAGACAAGACGACCATACAGGACGGCTTCGACGATAGCTGCGAATGAATCGAGTAGTACCATATCTGCAGCCTCGATGGCAATATCCGAGCCGCTACCCATGGCGATGCCGATATCAGCGGCCTTGAGAGACGGTGCATCGTTAACACCGTCACCTGTCATGCCGACGATGTTGTAACGGGCTTGAAACTCCTTAACGATGCGAAGCTTCTGCTCTGGCGTGGTCCTGTTCACCGTGAGCCATAAGCCTCTAACAAGATTTCGAGGAAACTTGCCTTGCGAAAACAATCTCTTCATACTGACAGAGCTGGTCCCATTGGTTCTCATTGAGAGTCATTAGCTCAGGACCGCTCAGAACGATCGACCGCCGCGGGGAGGTTTCCTTGCCCCATCGCTCAAGTGCGGCCACATCGTCGACCGTCAATGAGTCAGAAATGATACCGCTCTCCTCAGCGATCGCTTGCGCCGTCAGCTTAAAATCACCCGTCACCATTAAAACGCGAATCGAAGCCCCTCGGAGGATCTTCACAACCTCTGGGATCTCGTCACGAAGTGGATCGACAATGCCCAGTAGTCCGACGAAAGTGAGGCCTTCCCGAGCTGCAACTAATACTTCTTTCTCAGCGTTCATTGAACTTGGAGCGACAATCTGCTTGCGGGCAAGCAGGATTACGCGTTTGCCTTGGCGAGACCAGTTGTCTTTGATCTCTTCGATGCGCGACCTTTGGATCCCAGTTAATGGTATGGTTTCAGCCGTTTCCCCCACCAAGGAGTCGCAGCGCGGCAACAAGATGTCGGGGGCGCCTTTAATCATGAGTGTCCTGTCCAAGTCAGCGTGGAATAGCTGAAATTGCGAAGGCAGAAGAGGGCTTACATATCGTTACTCGAGGAATCCTGGGTAGTTGGAGAGACCAATCGCACCATAAACTTGTTCTTGCTGTTAAATGCAATCTCAAACAGTTTCTTCCAGTCGCGTCTTAGCTCCATCACGGATCCAAGGCTTTCCGACAGGCGAAGCACTGCTTGATCAGTGGCGTCACCATTTATCTTCCGCTCATGTATCGGCAGATTCATGGTCGCAGCGTCGAACTCGCCCGAGTTGCAAAGCCCGCCCAAGATCCGTATCTGCTCGATGATTTTTCCCTTCTTACTAGACAAAGCCGCGGTATCATTCTCTGTTCGGAAGGTCGTTATGAGCTCGAGCGCAGTTTCTGGTGTGAATTCCTCTTCCCCAGCATAGATTTCTGTTACGGTCATCCTGTTCTGTCGCATATTGTGTCAGGCAACTCTCACTTCCAAGAATCCTGTTGAGCATACCTTGGTCAAAGTGCCAGTTTTATCCGAGCAGATTACAGACACCGCACCCAGGGTCTCTACGGTCTTGAGTGACTTGCATAGAATCTTGTTCTTCCTCATTATGTTCGCCACAATCGTCAAACTTGTGGTCAGCGCAATAGGAAGTCCTTCGGGGACAAAGGCGACTGAATAAACGATAAGCCTCATTTGTGTCAAGAACGGAGAAGGGGAAAGCGTACCTGCGGCACTGACGCAGCTCACAATCAGGAGAGGCACGCTGATCCACTCAGGGTGATCTTTGCGTAGCCATGCTGCCCTAAGTCCCTTCAGTTCCATGCTCCCTTATGATCGTAGAGGAACTTACCAAAGGATGACAATGAGGACACAAGTACAGAAAATGAACACCGAGATGATGAGAACGAACCGCAGAATCTCCTTCTGCAAAGGTGTCATACCCGTTTTCGGCTCGCTGGTCAACTTCGCAATGCGCCCAAAGACGGTGTTATCTCCCGTAGCAACACAGACGCCTTTACACACTCCGGAGATACAGTGCGTTCCCTGCATCCCGATGTTCTGGGTTTCGAGATAGTTGTCTTCCGTGGAATCAGTGGTAGCGACTATTGGTTCAGATTCACCTGCGTAGCGTATTAGTCAATGCCCCAAACGTCTCAGCAGAAGGTGCGTACCAGTGAGGATGGCACGATCAAACATTGCGTCCGTTGATACCTCAACAAGACGAACATCTGCTGGCAACTTATTGCCCTGCTTGATGACCACAACATCCCCGGGCACCAGGTCCAAAGCTGAGATGCTCGCATACGCTCCATCACGTACGACGGTACACTGGTCCGGCAGCATCGTTCCGATAGAAGCCATGACCCTGGAGGAAGACCAATCCTGCCACGCGTTGAAAGCAGCTTGTATAACGAAGACTGCAGCCAGGACGCAAGCGAGAGCCAGGTTGGCCTCTGCAGGCGGGTCTCCAAGAGGCTTCCACGCGATAAAGACGAGGATGCTTGCGACAAGAAGGATAAGACCAAAGCCCCCGAAAAAATACCCCATGATACGGCTGAATAGCTTTGAAGGTGGAGGTGTCATCTTATTCTTGCCATATTCGCTGATCCGGCGGGTCGCCTGCTCGGCGGAGAGGCCCTGACTAGGGATGACTGAGAGGCGGCGACAGAGTTCGTCTATAGGTAGAGTGTGCCATTCGAGGTCGGCGAAGTCTGTTGCAAACTTAATCAAGGTGGACTTGAAGGAATATTTGCACCATACCAGCCGCAGCCCTCGCCTTGGCCTTCTTGGTCGCGCCTTGCTTCTGTTGGAGGCCTTCGTCGACTTCAATCGAACTGTACCGCATGAGATATCCCTACTCTCACAAGCATGGCCTCACACGCACAGAGTACGATATGCAATAGGGAGCGCGGTCTCCGGTTGCACTGTTCTGCCCCCACCCGCGCTGTGGATCGACAGACTTCCGACACTGGATTGGCGCGACAAGCGCTTGCCATTGCGATGTGGCTCCCTCTCGCGCGCAATGCGGTTTGACTCTTCGTCATTGGCATAACGGATGCGAGGGGCTGGCTTGATCTCGTCTTCGTCCATGTATAAGGGCACGGATGAAGCGCAGTGAATGTTCTTGGGAGGAACAGTATAGAGACTTCCTGGGGAAATGCAGAAAAGCAGAGGCAGGTGCGAGAGGAACGTAAAAACTTAGCATGAGAGGGTCAAAAAGCTGAAGGAGAGCTCGATTTTATAAGGAGTCAGCAAGGCCCTGAGCACCTATCTGGCCTGAGCCAGTGCCCCAGTGGCTATGGCGAGCCGTTTCGAAATCGAGCGGCACGGCATATGTGCGCATTCCTCTTTCCAGGTTACGTCGCCAGTTCAAAGCCATACCAGATACAATCCAGCGGGAACAGCGGTGACGGGCAAATTTCCATGAAGGCCCGCAGGAAGTTCATCCAGGCGATGGCCCTCGCCAGCAGTGGTTATGGAAGCGATTCGCCAGAAAATACCTCAACCACGCCTCTGCAGCGCGTCAATCGCCGTCATTCTTTCAGTCAGCGCCTTCTTTCACATGGACCGAAATTTCTACTACAACCATTAAAGCGATGGGTGCAGAACACACAACTGTGGGAGGTTAGCCTGTGGGACGGGGAGGCTAGTCGTGAGCGATTTATCAAAGCCACACAGCCACTGCACTAAGTACTGTGTAGTGAGAGGGAGCCGCCTGACCAATCAGCATGGCGCGAATAAACCTGATCTATCCCTGGATTCTAGCCTCTCCTCACGCAACACTGGATATCGCGTGTCAAATATGCCTGCGTGCCTGGTCAAGCACACTTGTCGGAAGTGCCTGTTCTGGGCATCCTTGGATTGCTTGTGGACGGCGACCCCGAAATACCCCAGAAACTTCCTGTTCGAGCATCCCGAGTGCGCCAAAGGAATGATCCAGCTCCTGGAGGACGCGGACGGTTGCAGGGCACAGGGATATCTGAACGGTTGGTCAATGCGTCGTCCCATGTTAGTGTACCTAGTCATGTGAGTCCTGCTGCACGGATAAGCCCTCCAGTGTAGAGGTGAAAGAACCTATTCATAGCCTGCATACGTGTAGAGTACTACTCAGGACTTGGAGGCACAATTGCTAGACGTTGGTTAACTTGTGAAGTCTCGTAGCACACATACAATTAAACGAAGGAGGTACGAGGAATCCAACGAAATTCGCCTATAGGGCTGGATGTGTCGCAAATGGGAAATGCGGGATGTTCAAGTATGTAAATCTCGTTAAACGCAGGCTTTCATCCCCAAATATCACATTTTGATAGATTCGCGAGATGGGTCAAGCACAAGTCCATAGGGGTACAAAAGTTGAGATGCGAGTGTGATTGGTATCATATGCCAGCTAAGGACTTACGGATGCAATGTGGAGCGGAGTATTTCTAGTCCAAGATATCCTCCATACCTTTATCCCCCATGCTTTCAGCAAAGGCCATGATATCCTACTATGATACCGCCTTGTCCTTCCAGTACTTCATACATCGTAACGCTGATAAGGCCCAGTTGCTCCGAAGGCTCCCTTTTTGGATCATTTGTGGCTTCATGCCGTTCATCGCTGAAGCTCATCATGCAATGTCGCTAGTAAGCCTCGACCACTCTGAATGCCCGTCTCCTTACTGCAAACTTCACTTGTCCGTTCGGGCCCACCTAGAGCCGCCCGAAAACACCCCTCACACTCCCGTCAAGTACGACGTGCCCCTTGACAACCTCCTCATGGATCCCATTGGTCTCGTTCGCACCTTCATTCAGCCACCTCTGCAAGAGATCATTGCTCTCTTTCGGCTTGATGCTCGCATTCGCAGTGCCGACCGTGATATGCGCGACAGGATTCACGGTCTCGTACGCCAGCTCCTCAGTCCCCGAGCCTGCCTCACTGTCAAGCTGCACTTTAGCAGAACCGTCCAGGCGAACGACGAAACACATGAGTCTGTCGTCCCAGATCAAGCGCTCCAGGTGGACACCACATTTGCCGATCTCGGGCTCCGTCAAGCTTTTGCTGAGATCATCGGCCTTGTAGACAGTGGAGTGCAGCTTGAGTAGCTTATCCCAGTAAGCCTGGTTCTCAGAAGCGGAAGCACGATGCACGAGCGTGACATGGAACTCCTGCTGCAGTCGCCGAGACTGTTTGAGTTGACGGTACGTCTTTGCCGTCTGCGCGTCCTTGTCGCTGAAAATGGACTCGAGGATAGAGTTGATGCGTCTGCTGTCCACGCGAACGGAGAAGTATTCCATCTTCGGCTGCTTCTTGGGGCGTGCTTGGTCTTGGTGAGACTGGTCCTGGTTCTGGCGCTTGTTTGTACCTTGATTGTGTTTCTGCTTGCCGCCCCCTCGGGAAAGATCCATCTTGAAATCAGGGCTGTACTCATTCATCGCCCAGTCAATGGCAGCATCGAGATCGGCATCGTTGGGCATCTCTCTGTCTTTGAAGAGTGCAGGGTAGGTCTCGTACAAATTGGAAATGACGACCTCGAGATTCTCCCGAGAGGAAACCGTTGGATCAATGTTGATCACCGAGTCGAACTGGTCATCTGGAGCCTCTGACGTGTCAACGGGCTGGAACCGGTGCATGAAACCTTCCATAATTTCGATGATTTCTCCAGAATCCTTCGATGCTGCCTGTATCGTTTGATGTTTGTCTCCACGTGCAAGCACTCGATTACGTGTCGCATTTCGAATGTCGTCGTAGTTCTCACGATCGTGCACGTAGTGCAGCGCGACGAAGCGGGCATCCGGAGCGGCTTTAGAGACATCGGTAATGAGCTGATCGCGCTCACGTTTCTGGTGATTGTTCCTATCCGCGATCACGACTGGGTTGGAGACAAGCAAGGTGGAAATGGTATCCGCGAAGATCTGAGCGCGACCTTTCTTAGCTTTCACGTTGTCGTTCTGGAAATGACCCCAGCCAAAGAGCTTCACTAAGGCCAGTGCCACCGTTGTCTTGCCGCAACCGATGGTGGCGACAGGAACCAACACCACGTTCCATGTCACATCCTTCTTTGACTGCGCCGCTCCCTGGGCTATCTCTTGCTGAATGATCTCCGCTCCCGTCGTCCCGCGGGCCTTCAAGAAGTCGTCTCTGAGTTTGATGATGCCATGATTCTTCACATACTCCCTTCCTATGATGGGCTCTTGCTGGATCCTCCTTCGTGCATAGTCCAAATACTCCTTTGTGATGGCCTCGTGCTTCTTGTACCGTGGAGGCTTCCCGCTGATCATGGCTTTCGTGCACTCGCGCCACTGCCGATACATAAGATATGGCTCTTCGAACTTGTACTTGAAGAACCAATCAACCCAGGGAGAGTTCTCCGTCTCGCGTGCCTGGCAGCGGATAACAAAACCTTCGGTGTCGCGTCCGTGGTAGCTTCCCGTCTCCGCCACTTCCTCAAGGAAAGTCTTGACCTTGTGGATATCATCCTCCATGACATACATGACCTTCTTCATTCCCCACTCATCGGCAAACTTGTCAACCAGATGGCCAGGGTAAGTCGCGAATTCGGGAAGGTTGAGGTTGATGCCATGCACGTAAAGCCCAGCATTCTCCGGGGTATAGGCGAGAACGTGCTCCTCGAATGAGTCGTCGCACAGCTCGGCGACCAGTGTCGCGTTCATCTCTCTGAGCTTCCTGGCCAGGTCCTGCTTCGTCTTGCCCACGGCGGCTATGTGTCTCTCCACCCATCGCTCCCCGGCCACGGCGTGGCTGAGCTCTGCATCCCCTCGCGCCCCAGTTGAATGCTTGCTGCAGACCAACAGGGTGTCGTCATCCAAGCCCGAAATGAAGATGATGCAACCATTCTCCTTCACACTCAACTCATACGGGCCCCGTGTGTGGTTCTCGACATTGCGCCACTCCGTCTTTCGTACCTCGCCATGGTTGAAGAACTTGTCGTAACCGCGGACGGCAATCTCGTAGTCACCTCTCATGTTCCTGTACGTGAACAGACCCCGCGCATATGTAGGCAGATTCTCCTTCTTGTAGTCCCAATCGTTCATCTTCCAAGAGTCCACGGTGCGTCCATTTGGCAGTGGGAAGGTGTGCTTCTTGACCGAAAAGCCCCCAGCACCCTTCTTCTTGTTTTTATGAGACTCGAGGGCCTGGACAAGCTGTCGGATCTCTGTGGGGTCTTGGGGCGCATATGGCGCCTTCTCGCGGTGTGCCATGATGGGCGAGGAGTGGTAAGACGAGGTGATGGAGAGGTACGGCAGCTTCGAGAGTATTTTCTTCGATCGTCCTACTACCTGAGGTGGAGAGAGTAAGCAAGCGGCCGGTGTGGAGAAAGCATGAAGGAGCGGAGGGAGGCGTTGAAATATTGCCTGCATATATAGGCGCGGGAAAGGGCGAGCGTGACAAACAAGCGAACGTAGTGACTCAGAAAGACGAGGGCGCACCTTTTGCAGAAGGAACCAACACCTAGCGCAGGCGGAAAGGGCGGAGGCGCGTGCGTAAAATTGGAAGCTTGTGCCTGTCTGGCTGCGGAATTTGGGGATCATCTTTATGAGCCAGAGTGAGATCATTTGTGGCGCAGTCGCGGGGGGTTTCCAGCCACAACAGTAAACAACCCCCCACCATCTATGCTCCCGCCAATACCTATGTACCAATGCATACAATGATTGCGTATGGACTATGTCTTGACTCATTCTTTGAATTCCCTGAGTTTCCCTTCCTTGCCCATACGGTCAATGAGAAGCTCGTTCGAAATTGGAAATCTGCTCCAACTGTGCATTGAACGGAGCTCTCTATCTAGAAAGGTGGTCGCTTAAATTTTTGCATCATTCGTTTGTACGCGACACAATACACCATCCAAGGCATATTGCATAGTATCAATTCTGGCTGTAGGTAAAATCAGCCTATTGGAAGTTCCCCAGCCACAAGGAACGGGTATCATGGTCGTCGCAACAGAGCCCCCAAAGAACCCAAATGGATGTAGAAACAACCGTAGAAGCGCCTCACCCATGCAAACAACGACACCAAAAGCCAGTCCCAACGCTTAATTGATGGCTCCCACTATCTTTAAACCCTCTTTGTCGGCCGAATAGGCCAGCGTATATCGGAACGGGTGCCATGCCACTTGCGATGCCGGCTGCGTAAGGTCGATGCTGTGTACGATCTCGCCCGTCTCCACGTGCGCAATTTGTAGCTTCTTTTCCTCGTCCGCGCCAGCTACGATATAGCTACCGTCAAAGGAGAAGTCCACACTCTTCACTGGCCCTTCTACCAGGTCGAGTGTCCGGACACATATCCATTCTTGAGTGTCCCATAATGATACAAGTGCGTCGCCTCCGCCGATTGCCAGGTAGTCTCCACTGGGTGACAAAGACAGGGTGAAGCAAGAGGATGTGTGCGCGTTCAGGATGCGCCTGGTTTCGAAAGCTGGGTAGTCCAGGACTTTTACGCAGCCGTCCCCATTTGTAACGAAGAGGTACTTTCCCGCCCAATCAAAGACGCACTGATTGGTTTGTACTGATTGCTGGTATTCGACGATCGGTTTCATCGCTGACCGGTCAACGCGGATGAGATTGTTTTCCTGGACACATGTCAATCCCGGGCCTCAAGACTTGGGGTGTGCAGTTCAGCAGTTCAGAACTAACCTTGGTGCCAACAACAAATTCGGTTCCGTCCGGCTTCCAAGCTAACGTAAAGGGCGTCCCCGCGACCTTGATCTCACCAACACCCGCTTTCGTCCGAACATCCCACAGCTTGACCGTCCCATCTTGTGTACAGCTCGCAAGCTCCGCTTCGTTGAAAGGGTGGAATTGGACGCGCTCTACTGCACCACCGAGTCCCTTGAGCTCTGTCGAGTTTCGAACGTTCGTTCTTTCAGGATTCCAAACTCTTAGTGTCCGGTCAACAGCGCCGGTGGCTATGAATGTGCCAGTTGCATTCCAAGATAGCGTTCGTATATAATGCGATGGTGATATCGATACCGAGGGTCGAGGGCTGTCGATATAGGTCGAGGTCTTGAGCTTTGAGAAAGCTGGCGCGAACGAAGCTTTCCCCAGCGAGCGAGCTCGCACCGAAGGGGCCATGCGAGGTCAACAAGGGCGATAGGATGCGGTATAGAAATTCGGAAACTCCTCGGAAACTTGGAATCCTGATTTTGGAAGAACGTGGCGGTCAATGGCTTCTGATAGCTGAGGAGCTGCAGGTCAGGACAATGCAGGCATCCGTGGACAGAGGCTAACCGTAATTGGCCTAGCTCTTCATCCATCCGCCACAATGATTGACGAAAGTAACGGAACTATCCACACCTTCTCATCTCTCCTAGTGGTGGGAGTCCGGATATCTCCAAAATCCCCATGTCAATATGCAGCTTGATAGCGTCGGAATTGATCCTCACACCAGTACCTCAGTGTGCTTCAGAATTCCATCACCTGCGTCAAGCATTGACGAAGCACGAACGTCTACAGGCTTCCTGAAAAGATATGCTTTGGGCAAGTCGATATATATTCCCCAAGCATGGCTTGTGAAAGTATACCCGTCTATATGATAACGCTGCTCACGAGGGGTAGCTTGTTGACATATCTTGGTGTGCTCTTCAGCTTAATTTCAGGAGCAACCGTCCCTACTTACCTAGATATCGTATACACGACACCAATTCTTTTCGCGGACTGAGCAACTATTTGTCTATATCTAATCCGATTGCCGCTTCCAAGGCTACAACTTCGGAAACCTCACGCGCAAAAACTGGCTCGGCCACGCAACATCCACGCCCAACTTCCATGCAACCCTCAAAACCCACTCCGGTTCGCGCATAAACTGCCGTGCCACGAGGATAACATCCGCCTTGGGATCTTCACCATGTGCGGCTTCTGTCATCTTCAACGCCGCCCTGGCCTCCTCCTCAATCTCCTTATCTTCCTGCTTCGCTGCCGGATTCCCAACTCCCCCCTCGACAATATCCCTCGCCTGCTCCGCCTCTGTGATCAATCCCACCGCTCCAATGAACATGCTCAAACCCTCCTTCTTCAACTCCCTTCGAATGCGACTCGCAATCCTTGTCTGATAATCCTTGCTCGCAAAGAGATTCACTGTCTGAGCCGGATGATTCCCCCCGCTGCTCACATCGAGCAGATCCACTCCCAGAGCAGGCAACAACTTGGCCAATCTAATCGAACTCTCCACATCCCACGACCCATTCTTCTTTCCGACTTCGGTCTCCTCAAGCCACTCCGTCGCGCTGATCCTGACAAACAACGGCATATCCTTCGGAATCACCTCGCGGATCGCCCTGATGATTTCAATAAGCAGCCTCGTCCGTCCTTCAAAACTGCCTCCATAATCATCTGTTCGTTGGTTCGTCACAGGCGACAAAAACTGCGAAATCAAATATCCATGCGCAGCATGGATCTCGATAACCTGGATCCCAGCCTGGACAGCGCGCCTCGCGGCACTCGCCCAGTCCCTCACGAGTTGCTGGATTTCCTCGACGGTGAGTCCTCGCGGCGCCCAAAACCCACCCTTCGGATCCGTCGAAGAGCGGCCATCCCACGTCCACTCTTCCCCGCCCATGGGACCGACAACGTCCTCGGGCCAGCCGCCAACATCCTTCGTCGAGCGCTGCGAGATCTTCGGGCCGCCGGGGAGATTGCTGGTGAGCCAGTTGGGGGCCGTTGAAGACTTGCGGCCTGCATGGGCCAGTTGGATAGCGCTGACAGAGCCTTGAGATTTGATGAAGTCGGAGACGCGGCGAAGGGAGGGGATCTGGGCGTCTGTCCAGAGACCGGGGCAGTTGGGGGAGATGCGCCCGCCGTATTGGACGCCGGTGGCTTCAATCATGGTGAGCGCGGCACCTTTGAGGGCGTAGTGTCCTAGGGTGGCGATGTGGTAGTCCTGGGATCGTTAGTGGGCGGTTGCATATGGCGAGAGTGATGCGTAGATGAGTGAGGCGTTTGGAAATGCAGAGCGAAAGTTCCAGGAAACCTGAATCATCCCGCTGGAGAAAGGGAATGTAACATAGCATAACGTCCATGATGTCCGCTCCGGACAATATTGCTCTTCCTAGCGAGTCCCATGGATATCTCTTTTTAGGATGTCTTCAGCCCGCCTCTCGAGCGCATCCTTGATCCAAAACCACAAAACCCAGAGACATTAAACGAAAAGGAAAAAGATAACAAGAGTCGAGGCTTACCGTCAGAGCACCAACTAATTCTCCCTCCGCCGCACAACTATACTGACACATCGGTGCCACAAGAATCCGGTTCCTCAGCGTCACGCCGCGGATCGTGAGAGGCGTAAAAAGCACCGGCACCTTCTTACCCTCTACCGCATTCTTCGGATTCGAGAAGGGGACACCAGGAGAGACGGCATGCTGAGGCGTGAAGAAGGGGATGTCGGGGACGCCAGGATTGTGGTTTGTCGGGTAGGGTTTGGAGGGAGCCATTGTTGCGGTAGTGAGGGGTTTTTTAGAACGAGGGAAAGGCAGAAAGGCAGACGTGGATTTAAATTAAAGAGTTGACGAGAAGAAAGAGCAGAGTGTGTCTTTCCCGTTTGGGAGAGGAGTGTTTACAAATCCAATTGCAACACCACCACTGCGACATGCGCAATCCTCGTCGGATAACCTCGGCGTATAGATTTGTTTTAGACACGTTGCTGCTTGATAGAAAACAACGAATGGGTATGGTCGATTCGAAACTCGAAAGGCTTCTTGAGGAAACTACCGCCGAAATATGAGGGGACTACAGAAGGATGCTGAATAATCTCACGATGTCGCCATATCGCATTCGTTGCTTTTTGTCTGACGGTCTCACAATTGCATCAACATGCAAGCCGAGGTCCATTGAAAAAGTGGACTAGTGGATACAGTCTTCGATGTTAGGGGTTTAGCGTTGTTTAGCGCCGGCTAGGTTGATCGGACTCTTAACGAAGACGGACGTAGATGCCCCACAATCGAAGGTCGTCAAAAGTTAGTCGGAGGTATTCGTTCGTTGTCACTAATGTAAGTGTAATCATGAAAGGGGAGTTGAAGGGTGAGTTTCCAGAACGAAAAGTAAAATAGACGACATTGAGACTGGATATCTTTATCTCTGCAAACCGTGAACGTACAGCTATCTCTTTAAACTTATTTAGTATCTCTTATCTAGACCTCCGTCGTCTTCAGCCTGTCCACCAATCTCCTACGGGCCTTCAGATACTAAAATGCTTCCCATTTTCCTATAGACTCAATTTCTTCACTCCCTCGGCGAGGATTTTGTCCACCTCATCTTTGTGCGTCGAAAAGTTATCAACAAGATTGTCCCTGTGTCCTAGTCAGCATTCCCGATGTCCATCGCAATTCCTCTTCAGAATCCTTCCACCAACAACATGAATGCAGCAATCTACTCACCACATCGACGGCTCATGCTCGTGAATCTTCTCACTCTTCCATGCCCACTCCGTTATCGTAAACATTCTAGAACTCTCCATCATGAACGCGACTGCGCCCTCGGAAATGCGCATCTCGGGTGGGGGCTGCGCGCTCGCGGCCTTGAACTCCTCGTACGCGACACCGTGGGGCACAAAGCCGCACTCATAGCTGACGCCTCCCGGTTGGAAGGAGTCGCTGCGGCCGGCGTACTCGCCGTAAATGAGACCCATGAGTTCAGAGGCGGCGTTGCGGTGGTAGTAGGGAGGGCGGTAGGTGTGGCTAACATGGAGGTTAGGGATTCTGCCTGAGAAAGAAAAACGGGTTGAAACGCGTAGAGAGTTGTCGACGTAGGACAGGAGGAAATATGGGGACATACCTAGCGACATCCCACCTGGGCGAAAAGATCAAGAAATCCGCCAGGGGCGAAGTCGGATCCCTCGACGGGGCCGTGAGGACACAGAAGATACTTGGATCAATATGATCGACGCTGATGCTTCCGACGTTCACAAACTTGGTCAGATCGTACTTGTACGGCACGTAGTTTCCATGCCAAGCCACGACATCGAAGGGGGAGTGGTTCTGGGTGCTCTTGAAGAACTTGCCGCTGAGCTTGTAGACAATTTCCCAGGGCGCTTGCTCGATTTCATAGTGGGCAACTGGGTGTAGGAAGTCGCGGGCGTTGGCCAGACCGTTGGCGCCGAGTGGACCCAGTTCGGGGAGTTGGAAGTTGGAGCCCCAAATCTCTGATATTTGTTAATATTTCTTCTTCCCATATTGAGCTGCTGGTAGCCTCGACAGAGGAACCACTTACCCAGAATATATCCCCTAGTTTGCCCATCCGGCAATCCCACCTTGAACCTCTGGCCTCTCTGGATCACGCAAATCTCGCCCGGCTGCACAAACAGCTTGCCAAACTCCGTCTGGATATCCAAAGCTCCCTGCTGGGGTACAATCAGCCAGTCGCCGTCGGAATTCACCGCTGCTCTGCGGCCCATGCTCGCGTTGGCGAGGTACGTGTGCACTGCCAGCCCCTCGCGCAACGTAGGGTCGCCGGAGCCGGCGATGGTCTTGAGACCGCTGATGAAGTCGACTTCGCCATCTTTAGGGATGTCGAAGGGAAGCCAGGCGAGTTGCGTGGGGGAGACGTGGACGCGGGGGTTCAGGGGGAGGAAGTTGGACTCAGTGTCGGGGTTATCGGGGAGGTCGGTCTGAGGGTGGTGGTCAGCATAAGGACTTGGGAGTGCATTGTGGCAGATGATGTCGTCTGATGGTTTTTGTAATTCGTGTCATGGGGTTGCGCGTGAGGGTGTCGAGGATGCTGACGGGAAGCTTGGGAGATTCTTACAAATCCTTGATGCGCAACGGCTGGGCGCGCTCTGTATAGCCATGCCTGCAACGCGTCAGTCTAAGTTCAGTAATCCGTAGTCTCCCAATCTCTAGATTCTACGAACCTTCTTGTTCATATGTCTCGGCGCCACGAACGCGGTAGCAGTCATCTGCTCCGCATACAGTCCGAACCTCACACATCTAGGACTGTTCTGTCCCTTGGGGATGGTCCCTAGTGGGAAAATCAGTCAATCCGGACCTGTGAAAGATGGATAAAACTATACTCACCGGGCACAGCCTCGGATTCAAAGCTTCAAACAACACACGTCAGCAGATCTTCCAATTCACCCTCCTAACCTGCAACCCCTATCCTATGTCCCAGGGTTATCAAACTCACCTGTTCCCAAAGCCAGCCTGGTACTATATTGTCCAAATTTGTCAGCACTTGGGCCTAACTGAATAGATTTGAGTTTAGAGCTGCCATCGTCTTACCTCGTAAGGATCATTCTTCCTCGTCCCAAACGAAGGCACCGCGCCGTCCTTCTGTGTCTCCGCCCAGTGGAAAATCTGCTGGTACTCCTTCGGATTCTCGAGCTTGGACGCCATCTTGTTTGTCGTGTCCGCAGCTGCACTAGAAAGCTGTTTGAAAATCGTAGAATCAGAAGATTTGGCAAGGGAGTCTGGCGTGTTCAAGTTGGAGGACTGAGATTGGTTGACTAGTCGATCGCAATTGGCAGTGATATCTCAGAAAGGCGCAATGCGCAGTAGACTGGAAACGACAACTTCGACCGCAGGACAGAAGGAATTGGAGAAAGAAACCAAGAAGAAGAAAGAGAATAAAACAAAACAAGACAGCTGCTCCATCGGCGACGTAACGCCGACCCCACATCCGCGGACAGCAACACAGCTCAGCACCAGCACAGCTACAGCCAGTGGGGCTCGAACGATCCTGCCACTGCTCGCACTGTTCCCGCGATCGTTTCTTCGCCATGATGCCTTCCTACCCACGATCCCCTTCTCCACGGCGAAGCTTGTCATCCCATCTTTCCTCCAACAAGCTAGCCCATGCTCCCCTCACCATCCCAATCCGCACCACTGACACCGAATGCTCGCCAGCGATTGGCACGAGCAACTGCCGAAGGGATGCTTCGGAGGGGTAGCGTGCATGAAACTCTGGGGTGGAGGGAGTGGTGGGGTTTGCAGCGGGTGAATCGTCGGCCCGAGGCGCGACGGCGGGGTATCCACGTGGAGTTAGCGTGAGCGCGGGGAAGTGAATGTCTTTGTCAGGGATGACTAATATCCCTCGCATCTGCACCTGCATCTGCATCTCCACAGCAGTAGACAGCAATAGAACCCGCCATATACAGATATGAAAAAATTTCACATGTCAGCGCATCTATTTACGATTTGAAATATGACAATGTGTGCAACTCAAACCACTCTGCCTTTATCACCACATCACTCCGGATTGGTCCCCGGACAGCACTGTAACCCGCCACGCCTCACTTCCGGCCTCACGATTCCCAGCTCTCCCATCCCCAACTCCCAACAGAACCCAATCGAGTCCCCCAACATCCACCGATCGAAAGTGTTCGTTGCTCCCACATCCCGAATCCTTCAGCCCTAACCGCTCTCTCCACCCACCGCCATCTCAGCTGTACGACATACGAGCAGCCCGCACCTCGGACTTCGCCTACACCGCACCGTCAGTGTGACTCTCGTCGCATGCGCATGCGACGCTTCCCTTCCCTCATCGGTGAGTTGGCATCGCCTCTTTCTCCCTCCTCCCCAAGGGTTCTCTGCGCCTACTGGCTCCCCAACGTCCGATTTCCATGGAACAAAGAAAGGTGTCCCTTGGAAGGCGTGATGGGGATTCGTCGACGCCTGCTTTCGAAATCGTCCATGCGACCGTTTGGGGACCCGCAATCCTGATTCCACGGCCATAGCCATGGTGGCATCGGGCCAACAGTGAACAGCTACCTGGAGTGGCGCGTATCCGGCGCGCGCATGTCGCGCGTCTGGGAATTATAGTTTGGGTGGATAGTCCTGTACCAGTTGGGATTGGTCAGCTCGACCGATGGAGGGAGGATACGACTCTAGATATCTGATTTGCCCGTTGCGCTTCCGAACATCATCTGCTCGATCGGTGAGCGCAGGTCGAACTCCCTGCGAACAGCCAACGTCGGAGTCTGACTTGCCCGTCTCCTACCCTCTAGGCACTGACATATCGGTCGTCCATGCACAGCAGCGGTAAGGCCCCTCGAGCTAGAAAACCGCACACGTTGCATCCGGCGCATGTTTCTGATTACTGACGGGCACTCTCCCTGGATTCTGGGTTTTTCTTGTTCGAGCCAACCAACCAACCAAATCCGCTGCGCCGTGGAAATTAGGGAGGAGAAAGGACCCAACTCGCAGATTGCTATTTTCGTCTCCAGTTCGTGTTGTAATATCCATCGATATTCAAACGTTCGGAAACGAGCCCTTCCCCGCACGTGCAATACGGTAGGTAATCTCTATTCGGACGGGAGAAAACGTGTTCTGCACGTGTAATGATTTGGATTCTTCCATCTTCCTGTCCGGCTCCAAATTGACCTTGGGGAGAATCCGAGAATGAACCTACAGTTGGGTTCCATGTGGATTGAGGCGCTAACGCAGCAGCATTCCGAATTCCGAAGATACGCACTTTACACTTCAACTCCAGCACGAGGCGACGCGGAGGCGAAGCAAGGTGAGACCTGTGAGCCAAAAAGATACCTTATCTTGCAATATTGGCTTCGTCAACCGTCAACGTCGGAAGGACCGGTCTTTGCTAGATCAAGCTAAGACGGCGAGGCGCAATAATGCTTCGGTATTCCGAGCCCGCAAGTCACGCCAGCGAGCAGGCCTCCTTCACGGCGTTTGATATCCCACTACTTCCAAGGTTCGAAAGCTTATGAGGACAGTGCTCGCGAATCTTGATTTTCCCACTCAAGGCTAGTAGTATTCCGCGGAGACATACCTACTCTCAAGAAGTTAGCAGAGTCATGACATCCTCCATCCATCTCCAACTCCAACATCCCCCACCGTGGCGCCCCAGTGCCTCCCCCAATCACTCGCAACGCGCACGTTCACCCTCCAGCTCGCTAGCTGTGGCTAAACGCGCTAATCCCCTTCCAGCATATTGTGTATGCATGCAGCATTCCCGCCATGCTACGCGGATGCGGGGAAGCCACTCGCATCCTCGCAATCAATCAATCCATCCCTCCAACACCCCGCCTCACCCCTCCACGGACCCAACATCCCTGCACAACACCTACACCTACACCCTCTTCTCTCGCAGAGATCAGAAACATTGGCTTGGTATGGATGGGGCATGCCCCCTCGTCCTTGTCTTGCCCATGGAACGCATCATGCGGGCGTCCGGGCTAGCCCGGCTGCTCTGCTCTGCTCTGCGCTGCGCATACGCATACGCATGCAGCGTGCGTATGCACGACGCACGACGGGACGCGAGACACACCCTCTCTGCTTGCTCTGCTCTGCTGCTCCCCTCTCGAAACATACAGCAGTTCATGCGAGATGGTCACAGTAGATGGATCGACCCGCACGGTACTCCGTATGTTAGTGGAAGTAGAGAAGGCGGTTGAAACATGCCATGGGTCGTGGGCTTGTCACATCGTCTTCAGACTTCACACTTCCTCACCTTGATCCCTCTCTCCCATTCTTTCCCTCGAACGCAGATCCGGCCTCCCCATCCGTCCCGTCGTTATCTCGTTCGCTCACACTCTCAAGCTTAGGCAGTCAAGATCGTCGGTCTGATGTTCAAGCTAGAGCGGAGAGGGCGGACCCTGCGCATCATCCGTCGCATCCCATCGCTCCTGGCAAGTTGCTCAAGATAGCAGCGATCAGCTGTCGAGAGCCGCTACTTTGCGGAGGAATGTAGGTGAGTCTAGACGTCTCATCTCATCTAAGCGACTCATGATCGGGAGGAGGAAGTCATTTCTGATCGGTGAAGCTGGAATGGGAGGGAAGGGTGAGCCATGGGGGAGGAACGAACTGAATAACTTTTTATGCGCTCCTCGCCGGCGAGTGAGGCGGCGACGTCCGCGGGCGTGCAGCCACGCGGGAATAGTATAGGTAGTGGGACTGGTCACTCATCAGGAGCAGCCTGACTAGACGGCGGTGGCGAACGTACGAATGCGCCAAGCTGAGGTAAGACATATAGGAGCGCATCAATATTGGGAATCCTGATCGAGGAAAAGAGAGAAAGCCATGGTGAGGATGGGCACTGCGAAGACCCACATCCCACATCCCACATCCCACATCCCACATCCCATCCTGGGCGCAAGTGTCAGATGTCAGATGGGTGTGGGAAAGCTTCAAAAGGGCTCTAAGGCTGCTGGAAGGTAGTATGATTAAGCATCTGAAGGGAAGGCTGTGGTGCAGGGATCAGGCCCGCAATGGTGCTGCATGCGATGCATGGTAATGTGCCACATCTGGGACGTCTTGCATGTGAGCGACTTCGGGCGGCGATCAATCAGCGGTCGAGGATGGACAGGGTGGAGGTACACCAGGCGCGACTTTGTGTGTGTGTGTGTGTGTGTGGGCGTGATGGAATCAAAGCCTGTTGGCACCCTGGTCGAAACTGTTTGCTTGCTTCGGGCAACATCCACTTGGTGTGCGCGCTGGTTTGTTTGTTTGACGCGCGGCGCGTCGCCCAAGTTCGAGTCCTACTATCGTGTCACAGCCACAGTTCAGAGTAATCCCCCGCTCGATACTCGTACAAGATCTTCGGTGTCCTCTTCGGTCATTCATTCATCCAGGCTGCAACGCGATTCCCTCCAAACCTCGCAGCAAACCGCAGTCCTTGTGAGCCCATGGGGAAGTAGGAGACCAGGTACCAGATGAGGCAGACCAGCTGCACCATGGACGCGATGAAGGTCAGGATGGTGCTGTGTAGCTATATCATCACGCGCACATGCAGTCAGTAAACTCGAGCAATCCACAATCGATAAGACTAGCGTGGGAGACGGGGCTAAGAGGGACAAGGTTCGCGCGGGATGTGCGAAGCAAGACTGGGATGGGCAAGGAGGTGGAGCTTACCCCGAGCGAAAACCATAGAGTGAGCCCAATGCTACCAAAGTACGCCGCGCTGAACGGAAGTCTGGGGCCGGAAATGAGATGGCGAACTAAGAGAAGGGGGTGAATTGTCAGCATATGGCTTTGGCTTTCGAGAATGTGGATGGGCACTCACTGTATGCTGTGGGGCCCATCAGGACACCCCAAGATATTAGAAATAGAAGACTGCCCATGGACCACCTGAGTACCGATGACTGTTAGCTCTCGAAACCCTTGATGAGTCTACGATGACATGGGAAAGTAAACTGGGCAGACACTTTGCGCTAAGGGCGAAAATGCGCATGATCGCAGAGTAGCGTCTGATGCCAACTTTGGAGAAGCTTGAGCGGTCATCATGGCACCACCATGATGATGCCTTGCATGATTCGTTCCAATGAACCATGGAAAAAGGGTAGGGGAGACATTCCCAGGTGCGACCTGACCGCAACCTCCTGCTGGGATTGTGGAAAGAAGGCGAAAGACTCACAAAATGGCAAACTTGCGCGGCTTGAGGACCAATACACCCGTGAACATTAACGCGAAACAAAGAGCAAACATGGCAAGGGACGCAACCATGAGACCGCCGAAGGCGAGCAGGCGATCCCAGCGACTCACTAGGGACACAACGGTTAGCCATACTGATCAATGTAACAACAACGGCGGCGTATATGCAGCCGTCTGCAACCAAGATGATTTACGCAGGAACTCCCTTCCGCTGCCGGCGGCAGGGCGATCGACGCAGACCGAGACCAGGTGATATGTTGGTGGATCCGGGTGCAGAGATAGCAATTTTGCAAGGACATGGAAAAGTACCACGGTCCGATGCGATTTTGCAAAAAATCCCGACTTCGTGGAGCATCCCCTGCTAGCTTCGCAAAAGAGTCGCCGCAGCACAGTCACAAGGCCGATATGGGAAGCGTAGAGGTGTAGGGAAAACAGGACTGGGCTGCTGCTTGAGAGCCATGGCGTTCGAAGCGCAATCCTCTACAGAGTGGCTGCTGGAGGCAGACGCCTCCAAGGCGAACCAAGGGCTTCTACGCAGATGGTTGAA
This sequence comes from Westerdykella sp. P71, assembly GCA_019022765.1. Classification (NCBI taxonomy): domain Eukaryota; kingdom Fungi; phylum Ascomycota; class Dothideomycetes; order Pleosporales; family Sporormiaceae; genus Westerdykella; species Westerdykella sp. P71. The sequence continues at coordinate 909 of JAFHBW010000206.1, read as the reverse complement.
ACAGAAATGGGGACTTACGCGCAAACCACCCTTCTTCCTCTTCCCTCCGGGTCGGTGCGGGGAGAGGAGCACCCGGGTTCTCAGTGGTGGGCAGCCTGACATAGCCACCGGAGCCGAACGGATTGAGGTTTTGCAGCCTCCCCATGAAGGAGGGAGGAGACGTGTTCACGGGAACGTCTGCGTCCCTTCGGCTCCACCCCAGGGAGTTTAGAGAATCCCGGAACGAGGCGGACGCCATGTTTACTGTTCAAGAGCGGCCTGAGTCGTAGGTATCCACGAGGTATGGAGAGAATTTGCAAACAAGGCACAGAGACGTTTCTTTCCGGGCACGACGGTGGGATGCCTGGTACCTGTTGAGGAGCGAAAGGATGGCAGAGAGGGTAGAGAAGCTTTTCCAGGAGCCGCAGCAGGCGACACAGAGATGTGTGGTCCCGATGTATAGCGGGGGTATGGGGGGTGCGGCGGATAGATGCTAGTGAGGCTTGGCCAGGCAGCGTTTGGCCCAGGTGGCAGTGGGCCAAGTTGGCGAGGTGTGGCTTGTAAAGGTGTAGGAGGAGGCGGCGTGAGGAAGCGCCAGTGTTGTTGGGCACGGAGGATTTTGTGCAGATGATCTCCGGAGCGTCGGCTGCAGTTTGAAAGCTGTCGCCGGCCAATGGCAGATGTCAGACAGCGGTCTCAGATAGGTAGACTTGTGGTCGCGGCTTGTGATGGGGACGGATTGAAAGTTGCGCAGTGAAGGGCAGTTGCGGCCGAGGGGTGCTGGGGGAGGTGCGCGTGGAGCCGGGGAGGATGTGATTGGAGGGCAAACAGGCTTGTTAGATGGAGAGTGTGGGCGGCGGAGACTACAGGAAGTCGGTAGAGGGAGGGGCTCAGGACGGCGGAGGGGTGGGCGTTACGGAGGGGGGGGTG
>JAFHBW010000205.1:0-45237 GCA_019022765.1 Westerdykella sp. P71 | reverse complement strand
TATTTTTTTCTTTCTTTATCCCTAATCCTTATATTTTATTTTTTATTTGTGAGGTTTTTTTTTTAAATTATATGCTAAAAAAANAAANATTTTAAAAAAAAAAAAAAAAAAAAAAAAAAAAAGAGGGTTGCCGGTTGCCCAGCGCTCTAGGCCGGGCGGCGCGACCTACATAGAAGTGTCATAACAGTGAGCCGCATTGTGCGGAAGTGAGCCACATTGTGCGGAGAGAATGCAAATGAGTGCAGGGCAGCAGTCGGACACACTGTTTTTCTGCCGAACCGCGCCTGGTGGGTAAACAATGTAAGGACCGCATATGAGGAAAATAGCAGTATTGTTAAATGAAGAGGACACGGAAAAGTGGGCGACGGAATGAAAAGGCAGTGTAAGAGCGGATGCATAACCGAGGGTTGAAGATGGATAATTCATAGAGTCTCTGGGTTCTCCATTGAGATTTGAAATGCCCGCAGCAGAATGTAAATGCGGAAAATATATATTGACATACCCACGTGGATACGATACTGGATTTCTCCTTGATCCCTCCGGGAAAGGGGAGAGTTGAATGTCTCGAGGCATAGGGGGATAGAGACGTGAGTTTCATTGTAATATGAAGTGGACTCCTTTGCGATCCCCTTATTGTTACGAAGTATGAATAATAAATATCTCAAATATTAACAATATTTGGAGATCGTCAATGCCTTTCCGTATAGTTTCCACACAGAAGCGGCCGGTACTTTTCGAGATAGCTCAAGTTTTCCCCCTTCTTATACCCGTCACCAGTTCCGCTGTCGCCATCGCGTGGAGCATCATTTTGGCCCCTCCAGCTATCTGGACTCATTCATCCCACGCCCATATTTTCCGCTTGCGGTTGGACATGACTCTCAGTATTTCAGATTTGCCCTAGCAAAGTTAGCAGATCAACATGATCACAGAGTGCCGAGGGTGGAGAGGAGGTCATGGGGAGGAGGTCATTTTATTCGGGGAGGTCGGGGAGCAGCACGGACTTCGGCGACGTTCAATTATCTTTGTGTAGGGCTGCCTTGTTCTGGATAGTCGGGAGAAGAGAACAAAGACCTCGTATGTAAGCGATCCCAGAGGAATGTGGCACAGCTTCTTTGTTCTCAGGGTAAGCGAGAAATTTCCCAAAACGACGTGAAGCGAGGCGGATCGTACCGATTGGGACTCCACGAGGTCGAGTCAATTACTTGAATTGGATGATGATTTTCGTCATATCGCTGTATCGGGAGGCGGATGGCGAGATGTCACATTATAGGTTCATCCGCATATGCTTGGACAGGGGATAATGGGACGACTTGGGAAACGTAAGGGGGGGCCCAAAAGCCACCCCACGGCGGATGCAAGCGCCGAGTATAGCGTCTTGGAAAGGCGCCTAGAATTCGCGCATGGTATCCTTTTCGGGGGAAAGATGTTCTACGGTCTGCAGCGGGATGATAACGATATCACGGACAGTTGGTGCACTTACATCACACTTCTGAGTGTCGGAAATGCAGGTTGATTGCGTAGTGCTGTTATCAGCTCACTTAATACGCAAGTTCAAAAAGTATACCTAGAACATCTCAATCCAAATTCTGTTTACGAATTGACAGATGTGAAAGGGACGGATATGTATGTGCACGTGGCACCTGGTGGAGGGACCAGCGGATAGGAGGGGACGGCCCGAACCTTGATTCCCTGATCTGTTGCATGCTACTGTGTGCAAAACCAGAAATAACCCCTGGAGCGGTTCTAGTGCACTTTTGCGTTTTCTTACATCCAGCCGTACAACGAACCTTTGGGAAAAGAAATGACGAAAAGTGGACTGTAGCGCTAGGTCGTCTAGGTATGAAGAGGATTTGAGCGCAGATATAAAGTATAACGAGTAGAATTAGGCGGAAGAGAGGTGTGGAGGATACTAAGCTCGATAACCAGGGACCCTAAGTATACCCGAACTACTTGCTATATAATGCGTTGCAGGATGGCCACGAAGAGACGCGAAGGATCACACGTTTCTCCACATTCACGGGGTCTAATTCGAATGAATCATACACTGTAAACCACTGATCGTGATATCTACTGGAACCTGGGGTGGGATTCGCACGTGCCACCACCGTATTCCTCCAGCTGAATCTGGTTAGCACCCGGGCCTTACCCCTCTCGGGCCGACAACGTCATGTTTCCTAACCTCACACAAAGACAACCATGTCTGAGATTATCGCTGGTATCTCCAAGCTCACACCCTTCTCCAAGCGAAAAGGAGCCGAGGATGAGGACGATGTCGGCGACGTTATCGATGCGGACACTGTCGCCGGAGGCGGGCATGCCTCTCGACAATCTGCAATCACCAAGGATCAGCTACGCGTCAGCACTGCTCTAAAGACGTTTTTGGCAGAAAAACATGTTTTCCGTGAAGACCAAGCCAGAGAGCTTCTAAGTTCAGAGGAACCTACACGTCCTTTGCGAGACTTCCTGAACAAGTCGCACATCATTGTCCCACCCGATGTCATCGACAGAACCTATCCCCTACCAGACTACTTCATCAGCTCCAGCCACAACACATACTTGGTTGCCCATCAGCTCTATGGGCAGTCCTGTGCCAGTGCTTACGAGACTGCTCTATATACCGGTTCGCGATGTGTTGAAATCGATGCTTGGAATGACGATGAGAACAAAGACGAGCCTAAGGTGACCCATGGTTATACGCTCGTCTCTCACATCTCGTTCCGCTCAGTGTGCCAGACCATTCGAGAAATCGTTGATAAGGAGACGAGCGAGGGGAGCAATGCCGCACCAATCATGATCTCTCTTGAGAATCACTGTGACGCCCACGGTCAGCGTCGGTTAGTCCAGATCATGAAGGAAATCTGGGGTGACCGGCTTCTCAGCAAAGACATCCGTGACAAAGGCAAAAGAGAGGAAGAGGGAAGTGGTGAGCATGTCACTCTTGCCGAGTTGGGGAACAAGATTGTCGTCATAGTCGAGTACCATTTACCCAACGAAGAGGACGACACGAGCGACAGCGACCCCGGTTCCGAGGATGACGGGGAAAGAGCGGCACAGGAAGCCTATCTTCAGAAGAAAAGGACCACCAATGCTGGCATAATCATTCCTGAACTTGCGGAGCTAGGAGTCTACGCTCAATCGGTGAAGCCACCCAATACCTCCTGGTACGAAAGTGTTTTGGAGAATGCACCGCACCATCAGCTTATCAATGTGTCCGAGACGGGGCTGTTGACACACTTGCCGGAGCACAATGCAAAGATTGCTAAACACAACGCCCAACATCTCATGCGAGTGTACCCGAAGGGGACCCGCATCTCATCCAAGAACCTGCAGCCCGTCCCTTTCTGGGGTGTCGGCGCGCAAATCTGTGCTTTAAATTGGCAAACCTTTGGAGCCGGCTCCCAACTTAACGAGGCCTTATTCAGTGGTTCTAGTGGCTATGTCCTCAAACCTGCTGCCCTTCGAATTGGTGGGAGCGGAGTCCTCAACACGGGAAAGACGAAGAAGTTGAGGCTTCACGTGGCCGGCGCCACAGACATCCCTCTTCCCGACGGCCGCAAGGATGAAATCAAACCATACGTAACATGTACTATTGTACATCCGGACGATCTTGAGAACAAACCACCCAAACGAAAAACAAGCCCATATAAGCCCCACAAATTGACGGGTTTCCTGCACCGACAGAACCCGCCTGCTACTGACCCGATATGGGACGAGATCCTCGAATGGGAATACAATGACAACGAACTCGTCTTTCTGCGCCTACTTATCAAGAGCGATGATAGCTTCGCCAGCAACCCCACATTTGCTGTTGCCGCGGTTAGGCTGCTGTATGCGGCACCTGGTTGGAACTTCATCCGAATGTTGGATTTGAGTGGACATGAGACGAAGTGTACTCTGCTTATGAAGCTGGAGATTAGCGATGTGTGATGTTTGTTTCGTTAGGGCGAAGCATGGACTCTGTAGAACGAGATTCAGATTCCTCGTCCGGCGAGGTCGAAATTGACGGCTCGATCGCGACGCGACGCATGGCAAGTTGATTGCAGAGAACCGGCTCGCTCGATGTGGTTGTGAAATTCTTCGTGTCAACATAGCATTTTTTGCAGCCCAAGCCATAGTCTAGGCTATTGGTGCACTGTCAAGGGGATTCCCTTCGAATACGGTAGTATCGTCCATGGATCCTTGTCGTGAACGATTAGATGGATTGTTTCCGCAGCTCTGCCACCGTACACAGGGACCGGATACAACGCGCTTCCCGTCACTTCTGCATTTTTCTCCCGATATCAGTATCACGGACTTCCACGTCCGTGTAGAGGTGTCTGACGACAATAACATTGCTTCTACCTAGCTGAGCGTCCAATCCACACGGGTAAATCAACCAAAGCACCTGGGGTGCTTCTTTTACTCTGTCCATAGGCTATGGCACCGTTGCCGAAGAATTTCCTTGACTTAGTCAATTGGGGGAATATTACCAAGCCTTTCGGATAACGGGATTATCTCCAAGGTCGGCCACCTAGCTGACAATGTAGCGAATCTCATGGTGCAGTCGACGGGCGGCATGTCACAAGCAACATTCCCTGTAACTACTTTCGAAACTCATAATGAGTGGTAGATTTAACGGCTTTGGCGCATTCTCTCAGCAGAGCCCGACGCTATTATGTGTTATATCATTATGAGAGATTGGAACGCAGTGGCTACCCTAGGGTACAATGATGGCGAACTGACCCGGTTGGGAGAGCGAACGTGGAAAAAAACAGGGCCACGAACAACAACCTACGGCTTATTGGAACGCGAAAGGTTACGGAGCGGAATAGGAATTTGGAAATGTTGGTCTTTCAAGATACAGAAACATCGAATTGAGTCCCAATTAATAGTGCAAGACGGGTCACGTGGAATTCTCCGATATACTGTATTATGATTAATAAACGGCTATCGCTAATGAAACTTTGACACCGCTAGGACCCACCGCAAATGTACAGGGAGTAATGGTCCAATTATCCGTCGATCTGTCAACGTGGTTCGTACGGTGGCACAGGGACTTTAATTCATGATTACGATCTATCACCATAGCGCAATCCGCATAAGAGGCAGTTCAATAACTTCATGGTGGTGCAAACACAACCGTTAATTCTTGTGTCCAAAATGAGCTCGTCAACTTCACAGCTCTCTCAATCTGCTACTTGTCCCCATACTCCCGTACTGGGGCACCAGCACCGCACCCGAATAGCGATCCATATAAAACCCTCCGCGCCTCCGCTCTCTTGACGCTCGAAGCCATGGGTTACGAACCCCAAACCATGGTTGAGCACAGTGTGCTCTGGGCCGAACATCAAGACCCGTTTGGACATGTTATGCAGTCGCAGTTTATGGTGTTCATGGGGACGACGTTGAATCGGTGAATGGAAAGTTATGGCGAATATCTGAATGAAGAGGAGTACGATGATATGGTGAAAGGCAAGACCACGGTCCCAGTGATAAGGAAGTACGAGATGAGCATAATGCGGCAAGTCAAGTATCCAGACTCAGTAAGTTATCCCCATAGCTACAAAGACAAGTTTCATTCCCAATCGTTAACGCTGGTCCACAGCTCATTTCAGCCTCCCGACAAGTACCATGGAGCCTACACGCAATCATATAGTTGCTTGCCTTTTCTCGCTAAAACAACAGACGATTGTGGCGGAGGTAAAGGGATACTGTACGTATGTGGATGTGCAAACCGCGCGCCCTATCGATATTCGTACGGCTGGAGAGAACTGGGTTAAATTGTTTGAAAGATTCACCAAGAAGTCGGTGGACGCAAAGAAACTGAAAGATAAATGGGAGAGCAAACACCGGGCGTCCGATACGGCAAAGAATAGATCAAAAATATGATGGTGAACTCCGTAGTCACTAGAGAGCACTACGGCCATCGCTGATTGATGAAGGTTTGGGGAGAATATCACAATCAGGTCAATTAGTCAAAGTCAATCCGAGCGCAGCGACAAGCACCCTCTTTACATTAGAATTCGTAAACGGAAGAGGGTAGTCAAGGGCTTCAGACAATTGCTTAGACTACTGTTTTGATATGGGCGCAGACCCCCATCGTTACAAAATATCTACACAAATTTCTGTTCTTGGGATGTTTCCTGTTGCGCTGAATGTTCCTACACGCCTACCAATAGTCAAGATAGAGGAAAGGTCCCGTTCATATTCCTCGGTTGATCGGTTTTCCGGCAGTAAAACTAAGCCTGTTGCTGAGCGATTGCCGGCCCATATACGATGTGGGATTCTCTAAAAAGGAATGATTAGCAATTGCAGGACGAAGGTGATGGTCTAGGAAGGAATATTGACATACTTGCGTGGAGCTACCCCAAGAAGACTGTGAGTATGTTGAAAGACTTGTATACGATTGCCCTAATCCCGATGCTCGGTATGCTCGAGAAGCATACCTGCATGCAGCCTCTCGTTGGATCATCGCCCCTTGACAACGGTGACGGGTAAATCTGGTGTTTTTCAATAGATACGAATGCGGACGGACTTGGGTGGAATCCCGCCTGGTGAGCGGCATTCGGCATTGCTGATTCCGCTCAGAACTTTGTCCACTTTAACGCCGTTCGGCCTTCCCTCATCTTGCTTCCCTCGCCTGCCGTCGCCTTTGCACTGCCAGACTTCGATACTGCACCAGTCAAAAGCCAAAGGTCGAGCAAACACACTCGATAGCCCACATGGCTGCTCCCAAGAAATCCGTTCTCATCACCGGATGCTCTGCTGGCGGCATAGGCGCCGGTCTGGCTGAGGTCTTCCGCGGGAAAGGATATCACGTCTTTGCAACCCTGCGCAACCCAGCCAAGCTCCCGCCTTCTCTCTCCAAAGCATCCAACGTCACGCCTCTGACGCTCGATGTCTTGTCTCCAGATTCTATCGCCGCAGCGGTCTCCAACGTCACGAGACAGACAGGTGGCCGACTGGATGTCCTTGTCAACAACAGTGGACAAAACTTCATCCGCCCAGCCTTGGATGTTCCCCTTGAGGAGGGCCGCAAGCTCTTTGACCTCAACTTCTGGGGTCCCTTGGGGATGATACAAGCCTTCGCTCCTCTTCTCATCGAGGCCCGGGGCTGCATCGTCAACCAGTCGTCTGCTGCAGGATATGTTCCCATGCCTTTTGGAAGTCAGTACCCTCTGCCTTACTCTCTTCACTTCTCATGTTGCTCGGAAGGCTGATGCCTCGTATCGCAAAACAGGCATTTACAATAGCTCTAAGGCTGCCTTCACCATGGGCAGTGAGATCTGGCGTCGCGAACTCGAGCCTCTCGGAGTCAGAACTATAACGCTCATCACCACCAGCGTGAAGACGCCTGCCTTCGACAACATCGAGAAACCAAAGATCCCCGAGACTTCGTATTACTCCGTTATCCGCAGTTACATTGAAGGTCTCTCGGATGGCCGACTTCAGGAGAATGCACCAGATACGCGAACATATGCACTCAACGTCATAGGAGAGATTGAAAAGGGCACGACAGGGGAGGTTTGGGCGGGGAAAGACGCCGGTGTGAACCGCTGGGCACTCCGGATCTTGCCACAGTCGATCTTTGTAAGCTCTCCCGACGTCAAATGCCTTCGCTTGCAACAAGTGTCTAACACTGAAATGTCACAGGAAAAGGTAGTGGATGGTTTTCTCAAGTCATCCGGCGAGCTCGCCAAAGTCGCACAAGTGATGAAGACCAGGAAGTGAGGCCGACGATGTTGCTTCCACGCTTGTACTGTGAAGGGAGCTGAGGAGACAGTGCGATCCCGATTTCAGAGGTTGACACACATGGTAGAACCCTCAATTGGAGGTGCTGTAATAGTCAATGGATAACGATTAGTCTATAAAAGTGTCAAGACTGGCCTATGCATTTCTAACAATTTTTCTTCTTATGTCCAGTGACGGGCGGTGGGCGAACCTCCAAGCAAGCGCAAGAAAACTATTGTAAGATACATAAGTACAGAAGTCGGTGCCACAGATGTTCAAAGGCACATGACCGAAATTCTGGTTTCTTGAGAAGCGACTCAGACACAATGTTCCATGTATATAAATGGCATTACACCGAGAGTGGCTTACCGGGAGCGGGATCCTACAAACCCCGCCCCGGGGCCATCCCGTCCCGTCTCCGCACCCAACCTCAACTCCAGACAAGAACCACCACGCTTGGAAGAGCCCGTCCTCCGCGCAAAAACCCGGGCATTGTTCCACTCTTACGTATCGACTCGTAGCTCATGACGAGAAGACAGACGATCCGTTCGGCCCGATATGGCCAGGCTTGCCTCAGTTGTGCTAGAGCCAAGTCTCGGTGCATTGTCCGCCCCGATGGCACTGGGTGTGAAAGGTGGGTAAACACATCTGTCCCAAAGAAAGTCATCTTTTTACCGTGCTACGCAGATGCCAGCGGCTCATGAAAGAATGTCAACCGCCTGAGCCTGTAAACCGTCGGCGCCCTGCCAGTCGCAAACAAGAATCCCAAGAACGGATCGCTGAGCTGGAGGGCAGGCTCCAAGGCCTTGTCTCGTTGCTGCAATCCCGTCATATCCTCAGCCGGGAAACTTCACGATCACGAGATTCCCAATCACATGAGGAGGATCCTGTGGACGCGACTTTGAACGATGACGTCGACGCCCATGTTGATGTTCATATAGACTCGGATGTTGACAGGTTGGACGCGACACCAACTCCTGCTTCCATCGCGCGTGTATCCGAACAATTAGACTTGTGCTCTGCAAGCAGTCTCGACACATTCCGGTCATGCGCTCTTCCTTATTTCCCATTTTTTCGGCTTGCTCCAAACATAACCGTCGAGGAGCTACGCCACAGACGACCATTGCTACTCCAAGCCATTGTCTGCGTCGCCTGGCCGACAGCACGGGAAAAGCGAGCGCGAGCCAGGGAGTTGAAGCGGGCGCTTTGCGAAGCGGCTTTCTTGGGGCCTCAACAAAATGTTCAGCCTTCAGATATGGACTCCATGGTCGACCTGTTGTTGGCCCTCATGACCTACATCGCCTGGGGATGGGATCATGTGCACAATCGCGGCAGCCTCTCACGTCTCATGATGCTATGCGTGTCCCTGGTCGGCGAGATGTGCTTGGACAGATCTCCTGCCAGGGAACCGCACGCGGGTAATCTTTTAATTCCAGGAGCACGGAGACAATCCAATGAAGCCGACGAATCGCCCCGCGCTGAGAAACAGCGCGCGCTGCTGGGGTGCTTCGTACTTAGCTCCATCGTTTCACGGTACTTTGCGGATGCGGATTACATGGGATGGACGCCACAACTGGAAGAAGCACTTGTCGCCGTGAGCGAAAACAAGGAGAGTCCGACTGATGCAGATTTGGTCTTGCAAGTGCGGCTCGAGTTGCTTTCAATCAAGGCTGACCAGCTTCGTGATCTGCTACAGCAGCATCCAGGTCAGGCTCAACCGCCGATATCAGCCGAAAAGGTTTTCTCGGATACGGAGTCGCTCTTATCAGAGCTACAGGCACTCCGTAGAATGCCGTCTTGGTCATCACCCCATCAACACCAGCAGCGTAAGCATTCCTTGCCCCAATTGTCTGTTATCTATGGGTAATGTGCTAACTAGAGATCTTCCTGCCCATAGAGATCCATCTGGCGCATACTTACTACGTCGAATTAATCATTCTAGAGGTCATTCGTGTCTCTACCGCGATTATTTCCCGAATGACTGCTTCTATGAATCCGAGTCCCGTCCCCGCTGATGTCAGTAACAGCGGTAGCGAGAACCGACCCTCACCAGGCTACAGTGAGTTGTCGTACATGTGGCATTCCGTGCTGGCGATAAACGCGTGTACCTCGGGCCTGCTAAGTCTCTCGTCCGACTTTGTCGGCATCTCCTTTCTCCAGTGGGAACAACTCGCAGGCTGTATCATCATCTTAAGCCACCTCGAAGCCATCGAAGATCCAAGAATCAATCGTGCGCACGCTCGGGCCGTCGTCGACTTACCTGTGCTACTGGATCGTATTGCTGAGAAACTATCGCAAACGGCTACGGGTGCACGTGAAGAGGGGTCTGGCGGCTTATTCACGCAGCTTGCCGCTGGAATTCGTGCATTTCGCTCCAGTATACAGCCTTCTTTAGTTGAGGCGGCACAGCCAAGGCCAGGCCAGACCTCAGGGTGTTCTGGTAGTAATAGTGCTAGCTATCAGCAGGGCTACTTTATGAACCATAAGTTTTGGATGGAGCAGTTTTTCGTAGGATGAGGGGAGTCAGGATTAGGTATAAGCTACGTATGTGGAAGCTGGTTCCACGGGCTGCGGCACCTGCTAAAACGGGCGGCAGATGACAAAAGCACCGGGCATTAAGTCTTGATCCCAGGGCTTGGTGTTGCGATACGTGGGCGGATGCTGCATGGGGCGCTGTCGTGCTTCCCGTCGAACATCTCCCTCAGTATCCAGCGGCACTTGGGTGAACATTTCTCCCTTCACGGAGAAGCGTGTCCCTTGACGTAGCGGTGGGTTGTTCCAAACACTGAGAAGTTCTTGACAGGTCCTCAACCGTGCTCTTGATCTTCACCCATCCTCTTCGTCATCCATGACCAGCACACACAAATCTCGAGAAGGCTGTGTTCCAAATCTAGCTCCCGTAGCTGATCGTGAAGCGCGAGCACGAGTTGCTCTTTTTCCGAGATCGCGAACGCGTCGGTGTGGTCCGTTTGCAGGAGATCCGACAGATGGTTTGAAGCCGCGTCCAACATGGCGGTGTTGTCTGCGGGTCCATGGCGGAACGATAAATGGGAGAGCGAACACCAGGTGTCCGATAAGTCAAAGAACAAACCGAAGATATGATTGCTCACTAGGGCGAACTACGGTCGTCGCTGACTCATTCAATTTGGAGGGAGACCGTTATTTCGGTCAAACTGCCCATGTGGATGTAGATGGTAAACCAAGATAGATGTAAATAAACATCAATCCCCACCTCGTCCTTCATTTTAGCCTTCGTAAGTGGAAGGGGAGAGCCAATGTTCGCGAACAATTGCTTTGACCACCGTTCAATAATAAAAGTACATAAGACCAACATTACAGAATATTAACAGAAGCCTCCGTGATCGGAAAGTTGCGGTTTGCACGGAAAATCCCCATGCGCTTGGGGTTGTTTCGTATTGCATGGAAAATTCCTACACGCCTAGTAACGGGACCATCCGTCGGGCAGTTTTGCAAGCATATGGGAGCTGTTCTGTTCTCCGAGAGTAAGTCTAGGCCTCTTGCGGAGTGAATACCGTCAAATACACGAGGTGGAATCCGCTAGACATAGTAATTAGCAATTGCAGGAATAGGATAACGAGATCTCTTATAGAAAGAGGTTAAGCATGGAATATAAACTTACTTGAGCATTGGTCCTCGAAGACGACTGCGACTGAGTGGGAGGACTTGTTGACGATTGTCCTGAATCCCAACTCCCGTCGGACTGGACAAGCACCAAGCAAAGCAGCTGGATTTCCCGCCGATTTCCGGGATCACTATCAAGGGTGATGTAGATCTGGTACCCTAAACCGGCTCTAGACCACTTGTAGCAATACTCTCGGTTCTCTCCCACTTCCGATGGGCGACCCTCTGCTTTACGAAATGGGACCTTGAAAGCTATCCCGGATAGGGTGAGGCAGGACGGATGTGCTCTTTCGACACGTGCTGAGAACACAACACCCGGTTCGGTCTCGTGGGATGGGTCGAAGAAGATTGCTCCATCGTGGGTAGCCCAGGACCACGTTGGTATCCCAGTAGCAACCGGGATAGGTGGCCAAGGCTTGGGGGCATTTGAACCTTCGAGGTCGTGAATGGGATACCAGAGAAGCTGTGCCGCAAGATCACTCTTCCAAATACCGGACAACTATACATCATCTTGCTGCATCGTTTTGATCGCATCAGCCAGCCCTGCAATTGCTCTGAGCTTGTCATCTTTGACGGATAGCTTTCGCCTGGAATATTCCTCAACCAGCTTCTTCCATTTTGTGACCTTGTAGTTGGTAGGACTACTTTTGCGTTCTTCGACATCGCCATCAAGAAGACGGAACCTCAGACCCACGTCAGACGACCTCTTCTTTGTCTCAAAAATTGGATAATCCTCCGTTGCATAACTGTCCCGACATTCCCACACCACTCTACGAGAGGTGAAATGCAGGACGCGGACTGAAAGTTCTCGCTCTTGAAGCGTCCAACCCCGGCTGAGCAAGGGACCCTCCACGCATTGTATCCATTCTCCAAATTTTGGCAGAATAGTGAAAACACGTGGTCTTTTGGTTTCCTCTTGATCTGTGGTGTCAACTCTGGACCTGTTCACGACATTTATGATACCGTTGTACTCTGGTGGCGAATCGGAGACATGAGTCTCGGCCCTGGAGCCAATACCTGGTTCCGAGGGAGACCTTCCTCCGGCAATCTCTGGTGGAATGGCCGGTGTGATGACACAGGGTCGCATTCCACCGTCGTTACGCGGCATGAAACAGCCCTTCGTGCCGTCAAGTGCACCCGTGGCCGAAATGGTGAGGAAACTATTGGAATAGATCTGGCTCATGGACTCGCAGTGAACCACAAGCTCCCTAGGATGATCTTGCACGATGCACAAAGAGTCGATCCAGATGTACCATTTGCCTAACCTGACGGTTATTTTTATGGCATCCTGGAACGTTTTCGTTAGGTCACTCCAAGGTATGTTTTCCATCCTCGCCTCGAGATTCGCGATTGTTGTTCGAGGGACCAGGTCCGGGTCGCTTCCCCAGCAGTGACTGATTGTGATATATTCATCAGCGAATCCGTGGCCGTGTGTTTTGAAAAGGCGTATACGTAGCTCTTGACCTGGGTAGCGGGCGATGCTGATCAGTCGAGCTGGGGCATAGGATGGATCGCTGTTCAATCGGAAGATGGTGCATGAATGATGACTTTTGGTGCAGTAAGATATCCACTTCTGGATCAGGTCGAGAATCCCGTCATCATTGGCGTTGTCGTGCAACAGCAAACCTAAAGGAGCAGATGTCAGTCATTATCTGCAGCAATGTAACGCGGATTGTCGCACCTTGCTCATTGACACGGTTCCCTTCTGAGAATGGAATAAGGGAGCGGTGGGTACCATCACTGACAATGAAGTGATTATAAGTCAATGAATGCAGTGTTATCCCTTTCTGGGTCGGTAGCGTAGCCGACTTATTTTCCATCGTATGGAATCAGGTAACGACTGCCCCGAGGCTTCGAGGGAGTGCCACAAGATGATGCAAAGAGGGCAACCCTGTGTTGAAGACTCCAACACAGCACGCGCATCACTGTGATGCTGATAGCGGCATTGGCTTTTCGTCTTGAGACCGTATGTGCCCACAAGTCCAGTGGTGCTAGGTGTCTCTCTGAGCATATCATACGGATCATATGGATACTCGGAGATTTCACTAAGATCATGTATTTGCACGGAAGGCTGATGCGTGAAAATCTCCAAAGGTATCGCCAAACACGTCGCGCATACTGGCTGTGTACCCCCCTTTAGTGACTCTGGTCCAGGAAAACGCCTTTTCGATGAAAGTGGCATTTCGCTGCTGTAGTTAACGACAGGAAGACGCGATAAATGTGGTGGAAAAGGTGAGCGGAAAAGGTGAGTGTAGCGGCGTACGGCTGAGACGCTGCTCGATATAACATCCTTTGGAGATACGCCACCAGCTGAACCTTAGTAAGCCAACAGCGAGAGCACAGCCCTGCCCCTTTGAAGTTGTAGAGTTCTTCAGGCTTGGACGACGTTGCGTACCCTGAATTCAATGTTTAGAAAGAAACCTTAGCTGCACCTTCTGGCAAAGGAGAAAGATGGAGAAATCGGGGACGAAATGTGGATCCATTCGGGGCTCCAAGAGTACTTATACCTTGAGCGGAATTTAAAGGTACTTTGGGAAAGAGCGGACAACTGCAGATATTCAAAACCCCACGTCCGGAGGTCTTATTAGGCCATATCACGTGACTAGTACATTCACCACTCTGGCGTACTATCTCCTTCCTCGGGCTAGAACATTCCTACAATTGTAGTACACATTAACATACTAGATACTAGCCGCGCATATATTACACAGAAGTTGCTTAAGATCTTATATATATAGGAATTATCTATGTATTAAATATTGTCTTCTATAGTGTACGGGAGGTTAGGTGTCATTATCACCCCAAGCACATATCACCACATGCCAAATTTCCTGCCTCGTTCGGACTTGTTCAAGCTAAAGTACAGACTTAATTCGGGCTAAGGTTGACGCAGCTCATCTACAGCTAACTCCGAGGGGCATTTTCAGCTTGTCATCGGAGGATTCACCATCATAATTGCATGCAAGCATGGTAATCTTCATAATCCACCTAGAAGAAGATACGTAATTAAATTTGAATCAGTCTCTCAGCGCCCGCAGTCTCCTGTACTAATATTCGAAATTGTCTTGTCCAATCGAGGGAGTATCCGTACCGTTGTGTGGCGGTGCAGGGGTAACGCCAACCCCACCTCCTGATGACCGGGAGAGTAGTACCACGCGTAGTTCGGATATTGCTGAGGGACATGCTGACTTAATATATCTCTGCGTGATAATAAATGCAGCCAGAAGACGGTGAGCATGAGGGTGCTACTTCACCTGGGGCCTTATTTGACGTCCAATTGGCTTTCCCAACTGTGATGTCGCCATGTCCTTGGGTCCGCCAGTTCGACGTGGCTTAAGCAAACGCCACACCTCGCGGTGCGTAATTTCGAAGTTGTGAACCCACAGCTGGTGCATCATAGAAAGAATCACATGCATAACTGGTACGACGGTGTTCTGCTCGATGCCCAATAAGGGGTTGGCGTATAGGGCTGTGTCGGAGCACCTTACGTGTGGTGTGGCTGTGCACGCACCATCGACCGAGCGCGACTTCCACTCCTACGCTTTTAGCTCCCGCCCTCTCCCCTTTCTCACCTGCATTCTCTCTTTCCAAACCTGCCATCTTCTTGCTTCTAACACCTTTCACCTTTCCTCAGCTCGAGTCAACCTTCAAAACATGGGAGTAAGTGAAGACACCCTCTCACCTTCTCAGGGACAGCAAACTACCCCTCCATCTGCCCCGCAACAGGCAACGTCATCAGGGCTGGGCTGACCCTCTACTAGCTCGCATCCAAGCTCGCCGCAGCAGGCCCTCCCCCAGGTGCACCAGGTGCCTATCCTCCTCAGGGAGGCCCTCCCCAAGGCGGTTATGTGAGTAAATGACCGAAAGTTACACGACAAGTTCATCACTGACGCCGTAACGTAGCCTGGGCAGCAACAGTATCAAGCCTATCCAGGCGCACCGGGTGCCCCTCCGGTAAGTCCCCGTCATCCCTTCCCCTGCACGCTATTTTCGCTTGCTCCACGTCGTCATCCATGACCACGCGCCACCGGATCCACGCATCTCCCTCTTTGTTTTCTCCTTCACCTTCTCCGCCCTCAACCTTGCTGCTGCTGCGCCCTCTGGAAGTCGCTTCATACCTTGATTCACCGGTGGCTGCCGATCGGAACACATATACCCCGAGAAGGCGAACCATCCACCTAGCAAAACAACATGGCCCACTACGGTGGTTACCAGCAACCAAACTACGCGCCTAACGCGTACTCACAGAGTCCTGCTCCTCCCGCGAACCCACAGTCGCCCTACCCCCAAGCCCCGGGTCAAGGCGCCTACGGATCCTCCCCTTATCCCCCACAGCAGTCCGCTTACAACAGACCACCTCCTCCTCCACCCGGCCAACAGGCCCATTCCCCGTATCCGCCGCAGAATCAGCCGCCATACCACCAACCACAGCAACCTTATGGCCAACAAAGTTACCCCCAGCAAGGACAGCCGGGTTATGGACAGCCACCATATGGCCAGCAGCAGCCTCCCCAGAGCCTCCAACCTGGTTACGGCCAACAGCAACCACAATACGGCCAATATGTTCGTCTCCAAATATCTTGTTTGCGTGGCTCTTTTTCCTGGTCATCGAAAATTTTCTGTTTTATACTATACTTTTGGGACAGATTGCTGACGAGCGAGCACAGCAGGGCCGTCCCGGACAACCGCCGCCAGGGCAGTATCCCCCGCAGCAACAGTATGGTGGTGCTCCCCCTCAGCAATACGGGGCACCTCCCCAAAACCAGGGCACTCCCGCTGAGATCGCTGCTTACAAGCAACTTCTGGTTTCGTGCGTTCAGGAGAAGCAACTTCAGAGCTTCTATCCGCCAAACTCCCCTGTCCTCGATCAGATTGCCAGCAAGGCGCCTGCCCTCATCAACCAGGTGATCCAGAGGTGGCGTGTCGCAAAAGAACTCGCAAACGATGTTGTCAAGCTGGCCCTGTACGATATCGTGTTATACATTGGTAGGTACATCTCCAAGTCATCGCACAGTTCTGACTTGGTTCTGACTTGGTATAGACGACAGCGGCTCCATGCAGTTCGAAGAAGAAGGCAGCCGTATCAAGGATCTCAGGCTGATCCTAGAACGTGTTGCCTTCGCCGCCACGCTCTTTGACGCAGACGGTATCTCGATTCGCTTCATGAACACAGACCTGAGCAGCCTACGTGACAACAGCGGCCGTCCTCTGCAAGATGGTGTTGCCACGGAAGCTCAAATCGAGTCCATCATGCGTGGTGTTCAGTTTAAGGGGCTCACGCCCATGGGAACCGCCTTGAAGCAGAAGGTCATCGACGAGATCGTGCTCTCCAAAGCCCAGTCCGGCCAGCTACGTAAGCCCGTCTTGGTCATCGCCGTCACTGATGGCCAGCCTGCTGGCGAGCCTCAGGATACTGTTTTCAACACCATCCGCAATGCCTACGACACGCTCGCCCGCTACCCCCAATACGGTCGTGGTGCTGTGGCATTTGAGTTTGCCCAAGTTGGCAACGATGAGGCGGCGAAGCGTTTCCTCTCCAAGCTCGATTCCGATCCCAACGTCGGTCCCATGGTAGACTGCACGTCCAGTAAGTTGGCCTGCCGTTCCGGATCAAGCGGATCTAACCGTGCTACTAGATTTCGAAAACGAGCAGGAAGAGATGGCCCGCGCTAGCCCACCCGTGGATCTCACTCCTGATATGTGGATCATGAAACTGCTACTCGGTGCCATTGATTCTTCCTATGATACCAAGGATGAGAAATCCCGCCCTCCCGCGGGTCCTGGAGCCCCCGGTGGGTATGGAGCACCCCCTCAGCAGGGCTATGGAGCGCCGCCCCCTGGCCAGTATGGTGGCTACGGCCAGCCCCCTCAGCAGTAAGTCCCCTGCCTCGCACCGTTGTTGCTCTTCCAATCGAATGGAAAATACTGACGTTGGGACACTAGGCAATACGGTGGTCAGCAGCCCCAATATGGAGCTCCCCCGCCGGGCCAGTATCCTCCTCAGGGCGGCTACCCACCGCAGGGACAGTATCCGCCGCAAGGAGGACCACCCCAGCAGGGAGGATACGGGCAGCAGCAGTATGGCGGACCGCCCCAGCCACCGAGGTATTAGCTCTAGCTCCTTGAGCGGCCAGATGACTGGGCTGGACACAGTAGGAAGGTTGCGCTGGTCTTAGCTAGCAATAAGTACCTAAATTCTAAAAGTGAACACCCCTAAGTGCACTAGAGCTCTCTTGCAGTTACAAAATACAAGTCCCTAAGAGCATCTTACCTATGCTCTGTTATTGCAGGTAGGGAATTGAAGGTTACGAGATTTGGTAGAAAGTGCGACGCTTTTTCTGTCAACCGCATGCTAGCCCATGCGTGGTAGTACGCAGTATTCTCCCGGTGATCAGGAGGTGCCAGGACTCCCTCCTGAGATAGGTATCGAGATTCAGTTTGGCCTTCCTCATAGTCATGAGTGCCTCACATCTAATCATCGATGAAACACAGAAGACGAGAGAAACCCAATGCAAAATAAGTAAAGGAGAGTTATATTCGCGGCAGGATAAACTAAGCAATTCACTAATTTCTGGGGTATCATCCGCCCATCCGCCCATTCGAGAAAAGGGAACCGTGGCTCCGCACAAGTAGACTTCACTGCACGCCGTATTCTGACCGAAAAGAACGATGTGGACAAGATATGCGCGGCCTCGATTCGACCATCATGCACCTTTGAATGAATGCACCCTTTCATGATCTAGCCCTTGCGGCACATCTTCTGTATTCACAGCTGCGCAATGAGGCTGCTAGCCCTGGTCCACGCCGCCCTCACCTCCTCGTCCAATTCAAGCTCAGCTTCAATCTCATCCTGATCCCGAACATCGGCGTCGTCGTGACCATCTCTCTCGTTCTCACGTCTAACCGCCGTGCCTTTCTCCACGGTCTGGCCATCCGTACGTGTCCCATCCACATCCGCTGCCGCTTCTTCCTCCACCTCCACATCCAGCACATCCGGCGTCCGCGTCTCAACCGCCTCCTCCGTAAGGGCCACTCCCCCGGGGACACCAACCTCGCTCCCCTCCTCCTCTTCTCCGTCTCCAAGCAACGACTCCACCATCCTAAGCGCCGCACCAATATCCTCCTCCGTGCTCTTCAGTTTCTCCGGAACAGGAACATGCGCCCGCAGCCTCGGTCCAATCTCGAATCCACCCCGAATCACTCCCTTCTCAAACTCATCCCGTTCCTTCTGCATCCTCAGCCGCCTCAACGGCCCCAGATCCATCTCCTTGACCTCCTCCCCGTCCACCAATCCCTCCGAAACGTTGCGCGCAGTACCCGCGCGAGGCAACGGGAGCGTGATACTCGAGCTGGGTGCCGACGACGCGGACGAAGGGGGAGTGGGGAAGTCACTCCAGACCATCTTGCGCTCGCGATCTTTGGGCTTGAAGATGGACTTGAGCGTCGCGCGCATCCCCTGCAGCCGTCGGGACGCCAGTTTCCGTGCAATCGAGCTCGACGAGCGATTGGTGAGGGTGTAGAAGCGGCGGCGCGGGTCGCGCCTGCGGTCGACGACGGCGGGATCGGTCTGGGTAGTCTTGAACGTCGCGGTGCTAGCGCGCGAGTCGCCGGGAACCGAGGGCGTAGTGGACGAGAAGGAGAAATCCACGGAGGTGTCGTCCGTCAGTGGGGTGTTTTCATCCGAGGAGAGGAGGGCGTCGCAGAACGAGGGCTCGGGGTTTGGACGAAGACCGATCGTACGGAGGAGCCGAGGGTCTTTTACGGGTAGGCGTGAGGCCTCGAAGGGTTTCAGCGAGAGCACTTGGTCTCCCACAACGCGGCTGATGGAGTCCCACACGCGTTCTTGGAAGTGAGGCCGGCAAGTGTGGCAGACGCGAATGTCGCATTGCGGGTTACCCTGTTCCGTAGAGGTAGGCTTAGAGCCCATGGGCATGAACGAAGCAAGATATGCTACCGGCTCCTCGGATTTGGAGTGGGCTTTTGAGCGCGCTTCCAACCGCGCCGCGACGGCGAGCGCTTGCTCGGCCTGGTGCGTGTCTTGGATGGTCTGCCTGAGCACCTGCTTCTGCTTCTTCAACAGCTCGAGTTGCGCGGCAGTATAGACTCCCTGCTCGGCCTGCCGGATGATGGATTCGCTCAAGTCTGCTTTGACGAGCTCGCGACGCAGCGGAGACATCTTTTTGCTTGGGTTGGCGCAATCCAGGCGGAGCTCCCACTGGTCGGCCGCGACGCGACCGCATAGTGAGTCCGAGCTACAGGTGTAAAGAAAGCCTAAGCTCGGAGGTCTGTGGCACATGCAGCAGACGAGCGTTCTTGTGTACATGCGGTCCATGTCGATGTGGGAGCAGTTGACATTAGTAGGTCTTGCGCGCCGGGGCGGGTCGCGAGTACTATTGAAGAGTGTCGTCAAAGTCCGCGGCGCCATAGTGAGAGAGTGCGGGGATGGTTGCTGTGATGGAAACAACTGTGGATATTTTGATTGCGCGAGAGACAGAGGGTGAGCGAGTGTATGCCTATGCGTGAGTATGTGTGTGGTGAGTGTGATAACGAAAGGAAGGAGGGCGGGTTGGAGGGAACAGAGTAGCGGCACGCGATCTCAGATGCAGCTCACTGATCTCTGCGGCGCCAGACCTGGATAGCGACCGAGAGAGTGACTTCAGAAAGGAGATGCTTGTTTACGCTCGAGTGCGTTGGGAGCTCGTGGTGCGCAGTGTTTGCATATGGCTGATGTCTTGGCATCGCTGTATTGCGCAGACCGCTATCGAAAAGTAGAGATATCCGGCCCGCCCTCTGCACGCCTTTTGCGCGCCTTTCACTAACTCTTCGCAGAAAAGAATGGGTAGCTCGATCGATGCTGCAATGATGGGACGTAAAGAGAAGTGTACGGCAGATGAATGACATATGAAACCTCGAAGCTAACGAGCGTCAGGCGCCGACGCAGCATGACATGACAGTCGGACGCTGGAAGAGAGTAGTACAGACGGAAGGATTTGTGGAGCCCTTGAGCTATGAGTGTCTGCGCATGCTGATGCAGAAGGTTCGTCCTAGGGGAGAGAAGTGACGTTTCTCCGTGTTAGGGTCATGAGTTGCCATGTCCAGGAAGCTTCAATGCGAACGACTGCACGGCTCTTTCCACAGAGGACCTGTTGTATTAGTCGAGCAAAAGCAGAGCAATGGTCTCATATGGATCAATCAAACGCCAATACACCACCATATTCGGCTGCTGCGCCATCCTGTGCGGCCGTCGTCACAATTCTGCAGAGATGAAGACCACTGAGGTGCCTGTCTCTGACATTGGCGTATCGGGTCGGTAGGCATCGAAGCGTTGAGAGGGTGTGTTGCCAGGACCGAGCAGATCATGTCACCCGCCGCCGGGAGCTCCGACTTGACAATTCTTCGCGAGGAGGAGGTTCGAACAAGCCGACATTTCTTTGCCGGCATCAACCCCACAGTGGAGACGGGTGGAGATGGAGGAGAGCTGATGCCGCCGGCTTGGCACGCTAACCCCCGTCGGGAGTCGCCGAGGCGTGAGGGACAACAACAGCCCATCGCGAGTCAACAACACCACTTCCCTCTCCTCCATCCGCCCTCATACACGCTCCAATCTGTACCATTACGCTCGTTTCCGCGACTCCCCATTCCCCACAATTGAATCGAGCCCCCCGGAGCGCTGAGCTATGTCGGTCAAGTTTGAGAAGGAGACGACGGTCAAGCTGACCGAGGCGGCTCAGTCCGCTGCCGCTGGCGTCGTAGGGGGGAAAGGCAAAGAAGACCTCGCACACCAGGTCGGCGAGGCTCTGACCAAGGGCGGAGGCGTAAATGGATATCTCGCGGTAAGCAGCGTACAATTGATTCCAGGAGTCCAGAGCAAGTACTAACACAGATGTGCACCACAGGCCTATCTGAAGCAGCTCCAGAGCAACCCGCTGCGCACCAAGATGTTGACCTCCGGTACCCTCTCTGGTCTCCAAGAATTCCTCGCCTCGTGGATTGCCCACGACAGGAGTAAGCATGGCCACTACTTCACGTCGAGAGTGCCCAAGATGGCCCTCTACGGCGCGTTCGTCAGCGCGCCCCTGGGCCACGTCCTTATTAGCATCCTGCAGAAGATCTTCCGTGGTCGCACGAGCCTCAAGGCTAAGATCCTCCAGATCCTCGTCAGCAACTTGATCGTGAGTAGCTGTTTTAACGCCACGCGCATGTCCCACAGAGCTGACACGCTTAGATTTCGCCTATCCAGAACTCCATCTACCTGGTGTCCATGGCCCTGATCGCTGGAGCGCGCACTTTCCACCAAGTCAAGGCGACCGTGAAGGCGGGTTTTATGCCCGTCATGAAGGTCAGCTGGATCGTGTCCCCGATCTCCCTCGCATTCGCTCAGAAGTTCCTACCCGAGCATACCTGGGTTCCGTTCTTCAACATAGTCGGATTTGTCATCGGGACATACGTCAACGCCCATACCAAGAAGAAGAGGCTTGCGGCTCTTAGGCGGAAACACTATGGCGACGGTGGCAGCAGCGGACGCAGTCAGGCGCCACCCAGGCCGGGTGACGAGTATGGTCGACCGGGCGCACCAGGCGGTTACTAGATGTCAGCAGCATATCTTCCATGTTGTTCCTAGTTCTTGGGATTCAATATAGCTTGGGCGCCGGCAGGCCTTCGCATCAGGCACCAGCATCAGTTCCACGAGCAGCTACCGACAAACTTCTCGAGCGGGTGCCACCTACCATTCTAAGCGCGTTTGTTTAAGAGCACGCAGTCGTCCTATATTCACATTTGAGCAGTCGGCAATTATGAAGTGTATATTTCCTGTCTTCCATGAGATAATATGCGGACTGGCGGCCGGTCACAATGATCTGCTCAATACATATATCTTAACCTCATATCCCTGGTCCTCTCCTTTCATTCATCCGTCTCTTTAATTCTTAGTCTTCACGCATGTTTGCCTGCGCGTGTCCTTCCGTAGGCGTTGCCATGCTTACAGGACGCTGGCCAAGGTGGGAAGCAGTCAGAAGAACAGTGTCCTGGTGAAGTGACGATGCTTTCCGACGGTTGCTCGAGGGAGTTATCCCTCTCTGGCTACTGTCACGTTTGTATAACAAGCGGATGCTTTGCCCTGTTCACCTTCCTCACCCGGTTGGATGAGGAGATTGCAGCTAGTTAATCCTTGCCGCCTTATTCGACTCGCCTACATATTAGGACGCTGATATGCGAGGCACGATCCAATGATTTGGCTTACATTTAGTTATCAGTCACGACTAGCAAAGGTCATACAGGCTAGATACGTGTTCATGCCTCCCCAATCCATGCGTCACCGCTGACACTTTGTAGGGACTGACTTCTACAAACACCAGGGCAGACAGCAGAACGGACACGATAGTTCACGATGGTTACACGGGCGTCACCAGATATCTTGTCTATAAGATCACGCCATTGCCTTTTATCTAGAGGGCATTATCCTCTTTGGGCATATGGCGACAACGTTCAGGCTGACTACTGTGGAAGCTCTCGCCCGCTCTCATGACGTGTGATTCTCCTTTTGCCCTTACTCCGCATCCTGGCCGATCCGCGGTGGGATTCCATCACTACCAGCACCCTTTCTACGAGTCCGAATCCGAACCATATTACGCTCGGCCTCTCCCAAACGTCCCGCACTCCATTCCTAATTGGCAGCGTAAATTGACGGACGAACGTCTAAAGTGTGACAAGAACCTTGGCTGGAGCATTGACTGGGCGACTGCTTTTGTTGTCGATCACTTGGATGAGAAGAACTCCCCAGAAGCAGGCGACACACTACGGAAGGTCGTAGTCCGCGCCTCGCAGCTGGCCCAAGAGGGGCAATGGAAACAAGTGGTCTACCGAGCATTCAACGTCCTCAACAAGACAATCTTCGCTGGTCAATTGAAGGATGCAGTTTACTTAAACTTTGGGCGCCTTGGTCAACTCGTGTCAGGGGCCACCTTTGCTCACGGTTACGGACCTTCCCGGAGAGTTCAAAGGATCTCCATCATTCTCAACACGGACATACTTCAGAACATGGGCGGCCCTTACCTTATTTCAAGTCTCATCCATCATATGATTCACGCTTACTTCCTCGTTGCCTGTGGTCCAGAAAAAGAGACGGAACGGGAATATGGGAGGCTCGATCACGGGTTGCCGTTCTCCAAGGTTATGTCTGCAATTCGAGAAGTGGCCCAGTCGCAGGGCAAGATGTGGTTACCCGGCCCGGATATGTCACATCGGCTTCATAGGCAAGCTGCATACAATGGGTACCACGCAAGAGCGTGGCTCAAACCAGAAGATGACTGGCATCACTCCCATTGCCCCATCGACCTGGAGCTGACCTCTGATGGGGACGTGGAGAGGTGGTATTCTCGAGTTTGTAAACCACTCGCGGAAATGCCCGATGCAGCCAAGTCAGCCAAAGTCTTTATTTATAACCGGCGAGATGAACTGGAACAGGTGCCCCGAGCAGAGACGACTCCTTCTTCCGACAGTGCCGAATTCTTTTTCCAAGACAAGGCTGTATTGATCCCATTGCACAAAATCGACGAGTTCCCGAGTATCCGCAAGGCTTTCGACAGGCAGGGCCATCGCTATATGGAGATTCCGGAAGAAGTTTCCAGCGGCACATTCATGGCCTTCCTTGAGCTGCTGCATACCGGATCGTACAGCCCAAATATCGATCCCGTTTCCAGCGCCACTGGGCGCGGTCCGCTTATCATCAAGTCTACACGTCCGTCTTCCCCGCCCTATCTCGCTCGCGACATCAATATGTTCAAGATGGGCGCTGAGATGAACCTCGACGACCTCATGGGCATCTCGCTCAGTCGCATGCGCGCGCAATGCGTTACGCACGAGGATCCGATCCAGATTCTCCAGGCTGTCTACGAGGGCGGTGACCCCCACGCCGATCTGCGACAGTGGGCCAAAGAATTCCTGATCGCGGGCCCGACAAAGGACAAGATCGGGGAGTGGGGAAACGGAGGCCTGCTTGTCGGACGAACAGCATCTGCAGCAGAGATGGAGCCGCCGAACCTGGTCAAACTGAAGACGGAGCTGTGTTTCCGCGAGCGGTTCGCCGAGTTGGTGGAACGGTGTGGAGCGCTGCATATCGATGTGCTCAAGGCTGAAGAGATGCTTGTGGCGTCCGGGAGGGTGCCGGTTTCTGTGGCTGGGCTGGGCTCCATGAAGGGGTTGCTGGCGTCTGCGTATGGACTGGGCGCTTTGACGACCTCGATCCCGATGCAGATGCCGTTGGGCTTATCCGCGGCGGCTACGGCGGCCGCGGCGAGACAGTTGGCGCTGGGAATGGCCTCTCTGCCGGAGGTGGGGAGGCTGGGATGGGGAGACGAGGGTATGTCTGCGGAGGAGTATGCCAGGTATAGGGAGGAGATGGAAGCGGCCTTGTATGCGGCGAGGTATGGTGGAGTGGGCATGGGCGATGACCGGTGGTGTTGAGGGCTGGGGAGAGAAATGAGATGACTTTCGAGGTGAGTGATGTATCCCCGGCCTACCTCTCCTTGGTCGTTGTGCTCCGTCTGGTTCTTGTTGTTTTAATGTTGTCGTGCTTAGTTCTTCTGTTCTTTGCCTCTTCATCCAAGCATGCCTTCGTTGCTTTATGCTTATTGTACGTTCCTTCCGCTCGTTCCAGTTTGTTTTTCCCTTTTCCCAAGCATGTTCTCTATACATCATTCGTTTGGCAATAGAAGGAGATAACGGGTACACGAACGTCAACGAAGTCATGACCCATTTTTATCCAGACTGTTGAGAGGGTTTACGTCATGTACTTCGATGGAAAAGGGTAAGAAAAGAGAAGTGCGATATACACGGGGGCGATATACATGCATGGACGGAAGTGCGGTGCCGGTTTTCCCGCTGTTGGGAGAAAATAGTACTTAGTCTTGAATAGTTTTAGCAGTAGCAGCAAATGTTATCCTTACAGTCTAAGTTGTTTGCTGCTAAGTGTGGGAAATGTCTATAGATTGTTGGTATTGAAGAACCTATCAATCAGCCGGGCTAAGTGAACTAGAACTAGAACTACATGTCGCGAAACTCGAATGACCACCGGGGGAAAAGCGGTCGAAATGCCAACCCATTTCCCTTTCTCGCATACGGTAGATGACTTTCCTCGTATCATACACATCACTCATACAAACGAATCCGTTTCCTCCCTACCGCCTCCCCAACTTCCACTTGGCGATCCTGTTCTGAATCTCCTCCCAGCCAAACTCCTTCCTCTTGAACCCCTCCATCTCGCCCTCCTGCAACACCACCGTCGGCGCCCCGCTCCCATCCCCCGCATTCTCCACCTGCCCCTGGAACACCATCCTGGCCACCCTCCTCAAATCCTGCACCGTCACATCCTCAATCTTCCTGCACATCTCCTTGACGCCGACCTTGCGCCCATGCACCTGCACCTGCCTCCCCAGATCCTCGAGCTCCACCATGCGCGACTCGAGATTCATGAGCAGCTGGCTGCGAAGCTGGTTCTTCGCCCGCTGCACCTCGCCCGGCTTCAACGCCGAGAAGCCCGTCTCCTCGCCCAGGGCGTGCAGCTCGCGGCACATGACCTCCAGCATCGGGGCGACCATGGCGGGCGAGCACGCGGCGGCGATGCCGAACAGGCCCGAGTCCGTGTACGAGTGGTTGAAGGCGAAGCACGACTCGACCCAGCCGTTTTGGTTCAGCACGTTCGTGTAGAGCCGCGAGTACATGCCTTTGCCGGGCCCGCCGGCGGAGAAGCTTCCGCCGCCGCCGAGGAGGGTTTGTAATGTGGCGAGGGCGTAGATGTCTGGGTGGGAGATGGGGAGGGCTTCGAAGGCGAGGTGGATGTAGGAGAGGCGGGGGAGGGCGGGGTTGAGCGGCGGCGGGATGGGAGGGAGGGTGAGGAAGCCGCCGGTGTAGTGGGAGGGGAGGGTTGTGTCTATCGGGGGGAAGTTGAGGTCTAATGATGAGGGATGCTGCACCGAGGCATGTGAGGTGGCGGATGTGGAGAGGTTTTTGAAGAAGGGGATCTTTGAAAGGAGGCTAGAGGTTTGAGCCGGGGCGCCGGTGGGGGTTGGATGAGACGCTGTGAAGGAGTGGTGTTGTTGGTCGTAGGGGTGGGATGACGGGATTGCGGAGTGCTGAGTGGGATTGAGGAGAGAGGGACCCACGCCCTTTTGCATGTCGCCAAAGTATTCCTCCGCGAGACGGACGGCTTCGTGGTGGTTGACGCCAGCGAAGGCAACGACCATGCGCTCGGGCTTGAAGAATTCTTTGCGGTAGGCCTCGATGACATTGCGGTTGATGTAGGGCAGTTGTTCTTTCGGGCACAACAGGGGGTTGCCCAAGGTGTTGTCCTTGTATGCCGCCATGTGGACGAGTTCGGGCAGAATGAGTTCAGGCTTGGACCAAATCTCGCCGATCTCGTAGTCTGCGGTTTCGAGCTGCTGTTGGACTTCGTCTTCGGTGATGAGGGGATCGCGGATGGTTTCTGCGAGGAGGCCGACGGTGGTTGCGACTGCGGAGTTGAAGGTTGCGGATTGGTACATCAATGATTCCCGCGACGACGCGCATTGTATATTCCCGCCTAATGATTCCAGCTTTTCTATCATCTGGTCCCCGCTCGTTTTGCTTGTCGATTTGAAGGCCAACCGGTCGACGATGTGGCTCACGCCGCGGAGGGCATCGTTCTCGTATCGCGAGCCGGCGTCGACGTAGACACCAATGCCGGAGAAGTGGCCTGGGAGGGCCTCGGTGGCGACGCGGATGCCATTCGGGAGGGTGGTGATCTGGTCGAGCTCGACGGGGTCCTGATATGAGGGAGACACTTGTTAGAAAATCTTGTATGTCTGAAAGTTGAGGGAATACCAACCTTCTCCTCCGCGACCACCGACGCCAGGCCCCTACGACCTAAGCATGCTGTGGAATTTCTGCAGGTTGAAGCAGCCTGGTGGAGAGTCCGCGACAGTGGGCGAATGGATCGAGGCCGCAACATGACCGAAAAGGGGTTGGGGGGAGGGTGTAATATGGCAATTGAGACGTCGGAGATAGTCCAGGTCCAGCATCGACTGTTGTTGCGCCTCATGCCGGGTCCGAAAAATCATGGGTGACATAATCTCACGCTAAGCCGGATTGGGATGCCATATTGAAGCTTGCTTAACCACTCAGCTGGGCATGAGGCTTGGGAGAGAAGGACGGCACGCGCGTGGCCATGGGCGGAGCACGAAACGCATGTGAGGCGACTCGTTGGGCTGAAATAACGAGCGTGAGGTCTGCGAAGCCACGAGGCTGATTCCAGAGGGCATATTCTTATTGCCTTTATACTGCATGACATTGCTCCGCAGTGACAGTGACGTTTGCGGAGAGGGTGGAGCTGTGGGAATCTCAGTAGCTTATTCTTAGACAAGGCTGGATATTCAAAAGTAGCCTGGGTTTTTTTTTCAAAGAGAAGAAAGCCTATAGTCGTTGGACCATAGACTAGCCATTCTAAAATCCACTGGACCACCCGGGTACTACTACTGGACTGCTACTGGAGTCGTGTGCCCATTATTATCATCATCATCAGTCTACCCCCCCTTCCCCTCGTGTCTGGACTCTTTGAAATTCTTGGCACGGTAACCCTCCTCCTCCACCCGCTCTGCAACTCTGGAACACCGCCTGAACCTTCCCCTACCTACCTACCCAGTATTATGTGAACATCGCCCCCCAGGCCTGCCTCAGACGTCTCATCGCCGCAGTCGACTGCGCTTTGCGCTGCCTTTGAAGGTGCCCCCTTGCCGTCGGTACCCCACGACCTGGCTCACGTCTCCACTGTACAGCGCCTTGCCTCGGGGAGAACTCCATGTTCACCACCCCAGCCCCAGCAGCCCCGACTGTGTCTGCCAGAGCCATTTCTCCCTCCCCCATCCACCACCTGCGCCCCAGCAGACTGCGAGACCTGAGTGCGAGCCTCAGGAACTACCGATCGCGTGACTCGCCTGCGCAGTACCCCCAGAGCACCCAGAGCACCCAGAGCACCCAGACCCCCGGCCGCCGCACCTCGCAGCCCTCGTCGGCTCCTTCATCCTCAAGCGCCGCCTCCTCCGCAGTCGATCCTCCCGCTTCCACCACCGCTGGGACCACGCCCCGCGCACCTCCCCTGATCTCACATAATAGCGAGCCTTCCGCTCCTACGGCTCCTTCCCTGCCCCCTTCCGACATGACCAGAACCCGCGTCGAATCCGCACCACAAATGAGCGTGAGGAACCAGCCGGGGCCCATCCCGACGAGCCCAATGCCCTCCTCGGAGAACCATCATGGAGAGGGCCACGCCTCAAGCACGAGAAACCTTCCTTCGATAAGACTAATCCCCCACCAAGACCCCCGCCCGGGCCGGCCCTCGCTGCAGTTCCCAACCATGTCTCGGACGCTTCCGACCGAGTCACACATCATTCGCGTGGGAAGGTACTCGGAGAGAGACAATGCACCGGAGATAGCTAGCAATGTGCCCTCCTCGGCACCCATTGGCTTCAAGTCCAAGGTCGTGAGCAGGAAGCACTGCGAGCTGTGGTGCAACGAGTCCCAGTGGTATATCAAAGACGTCGGGAGCTCTTCCGGCACCTTCTTGAACCGAATCAGGTTGAGCCAGCCGAACCAGGAGTCGAAACCCTTTGCTATCAAAGATGGCGACATCATCCAACTCGGAATCGACTTTCGCGGTGGTGAGGAGATGATATTCCGCTGCGTTAAGATCAGGGTTGAATGCAATCGAGGCTGGCAGCGGAATTTGAATACGTTCAAGTACGTCTCGACAGCTATCAACACACTGATACACGCACCACTTACACATCGACAGCAAACAAACACACCAACACCTCCGTAATTTGGGTAAGAACCGAAAAGAGGCCGATAGTTCCTCACAACATACATCCGAATGTGTCATCTGCTTGATGTCCATTGCAGTAAGCCGTTTTTCCTGTACACAAATGTTCGGCGCGAGCTAAATTGGATCCAGCCTTGCCAATCCCTTTTTGTTGCTCCGTGTTCCCATGTCTGGCATTACAAATGCATTCGTCCCATCTTGAACGGTCCCACGTGGCCCAACTTCCTCTGTCCGAATTGCCGGGCGGTCGCGGATCTGGAGGCCGACGTCGAAGACATGGACCTTGAAGATTGGGATAACACCCCGGACCACAGCGAGGACCAGGGGGAACCTGCCCAAAACGGCTTGACGAATGGGGAGCGGCCGAAGGACACGTCAAATGACCAGAGTCTGTCAGAACTGGCGGCAGCCATGTCGAATTATACCATCGAAGAAGGACTCGGACAACGCGCAACATGCGCGCCTCCGCAGCGACAGATACCAACCGCACAGCCTTCGTCCGCCACACAACCCGTTAACATTGGAGTAGCTGGGAGAACCAACGTGGGATTGTCCCCCGATGTCGCCAATCGTGACCGTGCAGCGGATGGACCTCTGACGCCGCGAAACAACGTGGGACCGTTTGTGCTTGACGGCAGTGCAGGTCGAACGCATCGTCATGACCACTATGATCACTACGAACCTTTGACTGTCAGTGTGACGAGCCCATTCTCCCTTCCAGATCCTGGGGACCGGCAATCTTCCTTGAATCCCTTGACCCCTTCCATTCTGCCGGACGTGGAGGATCGTCAACCGCCAGGTACGAATGGATCGACGACTTCGGCGCGGGCAGAGTGAAGGAGTATGCGAGTCTCTGGTCTACTGCCTGAAGAACCCTTCCTCTGATAGACCATTGAATACGGAAGTCCGTCCACGCAACGATCGCTCAAAGCCCATCATTGCTTCGTTGCACAATTCTCGCCATTCCGCCTCGCAGAATCGAAACTGCAGGCATTGATAGTCGACCGTCAACATCCGCCTTTGTCTCTCGGGTCTCGTTTTTGGCGTTGGTATTCAGGTATTTTGGGCTGGAGCGGAGTCCTTCATTCGCTGCTTTGGACTGTTTGGTACGCGTTCTAGCATTTTCTCTCTCTCTGACATGTGGGGCCTCCGGAGTATCATATCTCTCTTTTCCTTTCCCTTTTCTTTTCCCCTTTTCTTTTCCCCTTTTCTTTTCCCCTTTTCTTTTCCCCTTTTCCTAGTTTCAATCTGTTGGTGCTTTTTCCTGCTAGCATTCGTTTCCGGGTGTAGTGGGAGGGTACGGATCCTTTCGTGTTGTCTTTTTCTTGTCTTCCGTTTGGTTTTTCATTTTCAGGTATATGTTGGGTTGGAATGGAATGGACGATGGTATGGTCGTGGAGGGGGGTAGAGATTGAGGGATAAGGATAAGGAGAAGTGGTAGAGAGACACATTATGATGCATATAGGAAGGTAGTGGGTAGATTGCGGTTGCGGTCCACTCATTGTGCGAATGGAACTGTCTGTCTGTCTGTCTGTCTGTCTGTCGCTGTATGTCCCATCTGAATTAATGATTGTTTTGGGGATGGGGAGAAGGAGACGGCGACCTTTATTGTGATAGTAGTCTAGTAGTAGTAGTAGATGAAATTCGGAGTGGGGTTTTTTGGCCTTTCGAGATCGGTTTTTGGAGTGGTGATGGTGATGGTGATGGTCTTAAGGTGGCGGATTGGGCTTCCTTGTGTTTCCGTGGGTTTTCTAGCATGATTTGATTTGCAAAAAAACTGAATAGTGGATTGGAGTATTTTGAATCAATCGCTTCTCTGCGTAGAGACAAGACACTCGGCGGCTTGTCTTCGTCTTCAGCCCCGTACCTTGGGTGCAGGAAATTCGTAGCGGCGAACAGGAACACATTCACGGTCACACGCTGGAATGGAGGCACGAAGGAGTGGGTTAAGATATATTTGGAATACGGTAGACCGTTGCGAAGGTGTGAGCAGAAGGTCTGCTGAAAAGGTCTCTTCGTCTGCCAAGGTGCATTCGGCACGAAGTATCATGCAGAGCAAAGACAAGCGGTACAGGTTGTTTAGGAATACACTTGAGCGCACCACCTTCCGAACCGGACGGGTAGATATGCGTCAATGCTGCTTGTGCATAGGCGTCGTGGCCTGCAGTTGTGGCCGCTGGCCTTCTTCGCACGGCGGTTGAGGTCCGGGTATAGCAGCCACCATTCGATCCACCGCCCTCCCAAGGCTTTTAAAGAGCCTTTTCCTCTCCTCCTTCCTCCTCTTCACCTTTACCCCGTCGCTCTCAATGACCGGCTTGTTGGCATGGACTCATGTGACCTTGCGTGCATAGGGCTTCGACTCGTTAGTCACGGCGTCAGTGCAACACAGCGGCACAATGAATAGGGACGGCTAGGGATCGGATGGTCCCATCGTTTTGTATGGCGAGTATGATGGATGTGATTTTCTCTATAGTCACGAATTGGTGTTAGCTCTGCTCCGAGCTTGAGGCGGAAATGCATGTGTAATTGGGAGATTCGCGGGCCGCAGGCCTGATGGGGGAACACCTACCTGCGAGTTGATACAGTTCGTCTACGTCTTTACCGACATGCATCCTGAATTGAAGTCGGAGGAGGTGGATAATGCGCTCAACTATAGGTAACGATGCTGCATTGGTAATCATGGCGTGCCTACGTGGTTGAGCTGTTGACTTGAATGGACGGCCGACCTTCCAGTTGGGTTGGTTTGAGAAACCGGCAAGTTGGGTTGTGAGTATTGGTATGGAAAATACTACCAGCGGCCGTGTTGCCTACGGTGTTAGATACGGGAAACAGGGTGTTCCGCGTTCCATGGCTTCCTGTGCTGGTGAAAGGACATGAAGGTTGTTCCGCGGGCTGTGCTTGAAAGGTTGTCCCAATGCCACCTCTGCTATTGTTTTTATCTTAAGCAGGCTGTCCTTCTAGACATTCTCACGGTTAGTGAAGTCAACCTGCAAGCTACCGCATGTCTTCTTCGCTGAGCGTGATTCTGTGTGAATGTTCTTAACACGTGACCCTAACTGTCTGTACGAACCTGAAGCAGAATCCGCAAAATAGCTTTCTTGCACCTCGCAGATGACTGTACGGGCTTCTATTGTTATTGATAGTCAAGGACGTACGGGAAGGGCACGGAGGAGGTTTGCAGTGTTTGGCACGGCAAAGTTAGGCCGGTTCAGTCTGTCTATACCAAGGTAAGGGGATCTCTTCACGTTAGATGTTTGAGAGTATCGCTGGGTGAACTGGTATTCTTAGGGCGGTCGGTAGAGGCAGGATCGAGTGACTGTAAGTCCACAGGGAAATCGGATTTGTCGCATCGGACGGGACATTGCTATGGCGTGAGTCGAACCATCGACTACGTAATATCTAAGCAAAAGGGTAGGCACTTTGAAGCGTAAGGGCATTCGATTCCGCAAACCCCGTAGCGATTATGACCGTGGTAGCTTTTTAGGAGCGGGGTACAGTGGCTTGAGAGAACGTCATGAATGGAAATCAGAACCGGGTGTGGGAGGCACAATGAAGAGGTCAGGTCGATGGACAGCTTTGTTCGCCTTGATGTATGTATACATAGGTCCAGAGAAAAATTGACTATCTCTCTGGGGCCAGGTGTGGTTTACCTACAGTCCAAAAGTGGGACGGATATTGTCCGCAATGCCCTGAAGTTTGGTGAAGTCTTAGACGTCCCAAAGTTCACATGCGTCCCCTCCCCCACACATCGCTCGGACGAACCTACCCTAGGGCAACTTGGCAAGTTATTTGTGTTCCTCTTCGATAATTCCAGCAATTGTGTTATCCACAACCCATTGGTAATTCTCGAAAAGTGTCTTATGGTCCGGGTCCGACTCATCCTCATACTCGCTTTTGGGAGTGTGGGCCGTAACCACGACTTTGGTTTCGTGGACGAATACGAGCTCGTGAAAAGCCTTCATTCGGGAAGGATCGTAGTTCACGACAATGAACATAGCGATGGTTTGAGGTTGGATATTTGCCTGATGCTCGGAGCGGATGATGAACGCAAGTTTTTCTAACGATACGCATTAATATTAGCTATACTCGAAGTGACGCATGGTGCTCGCTGCGTGATCGGGGAGCTTGACCGCATGACCCCATACCTACCTGCGAGTTCGAGAAGAACTTCATCGTCGAGACTGACGTGCTTGCCGATGCGACGCCTGATAACCTCGACAATGTGTTCGACCGCTGGCGATATTGTTGGAGTGGTCGCCATGTCCACGGTTAAGCTGGTGACTGGAAGGAGAGAGCTGATTGTGTAGTGAAGGTTGGATGAGAGGCTGTAGTGGAAGTTTTGGTGTTAGGTAAAAGGTAGAGAGTCGTAAGCTTAGCGGAGTCAGCTCCCGGAAATATAATTTTCCGTGCTTTCGTTTGCAGGTGAGAGTGAATGTGAATGTCCCTTCGAGTCCCTTCGAGGTTTTGGTGGGCATGGGAAGCGGTCCTAGTACAAATCACGCTAGTGCAGCTGTGTTAAGCAGACACCGCCTCTTCAAAGTCATCTAGACATTTTCAAGCGTGGGAGTTACCGTTCACGCCATGGTAGCTCTCCTTGGCCAACAGTGAATGTACTTGGCACGTGATCCCAGCGAAGCCTGTGAAGT
This sequence comes from Westerdykella sp. P71, assembly GCA_019022765.1. Taxonomy (NCBI): domain Eukaryota; kingdom Fungi; phylum Ascomycota; class Dothideomycetes; order Pleosporales; family Sporormiaceae; genus Westerdykella; species Westerdykella sp. P71. The sequence continues at coordinate 11,391 of JAFHBW010000205.1, read as the reverse complement.
ACACCCGCGGCTTAGAAACGGGTTCCTAGAGAGGGAAATACGAATGCGTAATATTACTTTTATTGATAATCACAGAAGCATGAGGGGCACGGCGAAAGTTTGTACGGTTTAGCATTGTATAGTTCGGTCGATTGCTAGTGTCTACGCTCGTCCTCGGCTGCTACCGCCTAATTATATAAACCGACTGGGAAGGCTTAGACAAACTACCGAGTGCAGTTGCCAGGTCTTGATGGAGAGATAGCCATTGCTAACGGGGTATACCCATTTTCGCATGTGGTGCCCATTACTCACGCCAGTTGGTGCATCCGCAAGAAAGCGTCGCTCGCCAGATCTCTGGCGACCTTGATGAGTTCCTCCAGCATTGCTTTGTTCGATTGACCATCCACAAGTTTCTGAAGGACAGTCTTATCCTTGTAGAGTACAGTGACCTTGTGGCCGACCACCTGCACATCCTTCTCCGAGGGTGAGTCGTGTAGGGGCAGGACGATGACAGAGACAGGTGAACGATCGGGATAGCATGTGTCTTGTTCTCGAAGTGGCAGACTCCAGTACTTGTATTCGATAGCCTGTGCGAGTTTTTCTAGTCATGCGCAGTGCCATTAGCTGCATTCGAGACGGCTAACCTGGGCTAGGGGCAGTGTATAACGGTGCTTGCATACCGGCAAGTTCCAGGAGCTTGTAGTCATCTAGCTGAATTTTGGCGCGCTTGAAGAATTCTTTTTTGAAAGCGACGACGATGCATCGTACCAAGATATCCCGAGAAGGCACCGTACTCCTCTCCAGGTTACGCATCACGCGTGCAGCGCGTTGACGTTGCTCTCTTGCAGAACCTGACCAGAGGCGGAACGGTTCTGGCCTCTCTGCGGCACTTAGCCCGGGAGGCCTTGCCGGAAAGGACGCCATGTTGACTATTGATGTAGGGTTGAAGAGATGGCGGACAGTGAAGGTGAGGTCGGTTGAGGTAGCAGTTTGGGAGAAAGTGTGGTGGATAGGGAAGACAATGGAGCGTTCGGAAATGGTTAGTAAAAGAAAAAACACCCTAGATTACGTGTGGGTCGCGGGACGTGGCGGTGTAGGTGAAGTGAGAGGGCGGCTGGCTATGACATAATTGTATTGCGGCGGTTGCCTGGTGAACAGCACGAGTATTAACGGCGAGGGCAATCGTCTTACGAAACTGGGCTACGGAAAAGGAAAAGTCACTCCGCCGCGTCATTCGAGGTGAAAGTGAAAGTGAAAGTGAAAGTGAAGGTGAGCATGTGAGTCGATGGATGGACGTTAGATAGAACAAATATGTGGCTCTTTTAACGGCTGTATAAGTGTCCAAAACACAAGATTTGTCAGATCAAGTGGAGCCACTGGTATGTCTATACCCACTGCATTGCATGGTATAGTGGGCTTGTCGTGTAACCCGTCCTATGCTACCAGTAGGGTTTCATGGCTGTGTAATTACTACGCGGTGAGACTGGGCGACAAGGTTAAATTTTTGTTATTTGAGGCGATGAGGTCAATTATAAGACTGAAATCACTAGGCAGGTTTTAATTATATTTTCCTTTCCGTTTGGTGTCTCCAAAAGGAGGGGCTTGGACGCGAAATCACCGCACAGTACACTTGTGGAGAAAGCGAAAGCGAAAGTCGATTGAAGCCTGTTTGTCACAAATTCACTTAAGGAAGCATTGATAAGTAATTTTCGATGTATTGTCGCGGTGAGATGAAGCATTTTTCAAGGTGCTTGCACCTATTACTATGGAATCTGCCCCGAAGAGGTTGATGCGGAACTGGCCATACCTCCACTCATGAAGGCACTGTATGCTGTCCTAGAGTCCTCCCTCACTCGAAGGTCGACGGACGGTTTTGGAGAATCCACAGCACCCTAATAGACCTCACGCTGGGTGGAACAGGTGTTGAGGATATCGTCAATCACCTTATCCACAGCCATGCTGTATTGAGTGAAGAGTTCGGCATAGTCCGGCTGCTGAAGCCCATCCAGTGCCACCCACGCTTCCACAATAGTTTTGGTGTCGTAGAGGAGCGCAATTCGATGACCTTCACCTTGATGATCGCAATCTGATCTGACAACAAAGACAGTAATGTTCGGTAGGGCAATGTCCGCTTGTCGTGGGGCGGGGTTGTCAAGCTTGACGCGGATGATGAGGTCGATCTTCTCTGGATCAAGATCAGCAATGTTGTTGCTAAGAGCGCATTGGGCTCGAGTGGTTGTTGTGTGCTCACCCGCCAGTTCGAGAAGGTCGTCATCGTCAAGAGTGATGTGCCTTCCGGATCGGTGCCTGAGAGCGTCGACAATTCGGCTGATTCGTAGAGAAGGTGTTGGGTTGGACCTCATGTTGATTTTCGGCTTGTCGAATTGCGGCTTGTCGAATTGCGGCTTGTCGAATTGCGGCTTGTCGAATTGCGGCCTGTGGAAAAGCTGGTTGGGAGTTGGCTGGAGTTTAGTTGAAAGAGGCTGAGAGGTTGCCGCCTTTAATATTCCAGGCTACCAATACCGTAGTGTACCCTAGTATGGCAATTTTCGGACACACGCCACACCGCCCTTCCACAATTCGGTGAGAGGGATTGCCTCGCCCACGTAACAGATCTCTGCCACAGCACTACCAATGTATGCCATGACGCAGTGCAACTTTGGTGGTATTTGGCCGATTGTCCAAGAAGGTAGCATATGAGGGTGTGTATTCGTATCCATATCCACAAGTATACGGGAAATTTTTATACTGTGTAGTCGATTCTCGCACGGTCTTCGTTGCCAAGGGTGAATGTCTCCGCACGTGATAGCGGGTAGGGCTGCAGGTGACCTCGCCAAATTAAGCGCTGGGCAAGGGGTTCGCGGCATGAAACGCCAGGGGACCCGTGCTGATCACAAGTTCACCAACATCCACGCACCCCACCTAATCTACCATCCGTGTTACTATTCTTAACCTACACTCCTCGCTTGCTACTTGTACTGCAGCTTACTTTCCGAGACCATTTCCTCGGTATCGTCACTGGCGGGGCCGGTCTTCACGCTCCAGAACTTGACAGCCAGGGGATATGGCTGTTTCCCTGGCTGAGGAACCTCGACCGTTGCCTTCAGCGTATTCTGAAGCTACACAGCAACCAAAAATGGGTTCGAGAGTACACAGCTGCCCAAACTGCGGATCCGAGTTACCGCCTGAGAGGGAGCTGGAAGATGCAAGAAGGAGAATCAAAGAGCTGGAAGCGCAGGTCGAGATGCTGAAGGAGAAGGCAACGGCTGCTGGTGAGTGCTGATGGATCGTCACCTCTCTCCAGGACACGCGATACTAATACCAATAACAGTGGACCGCTGCGCCGACTACGAAGACCAACTCCGCGCATTCCGAGCGCCGAATAACAACACCCTCCTCCGAACGAATACCTCCGAGTCACTTGCACCCACCGCAGGCCGACCCTCAGAGGAAGAGCGCCGTCCCTCCACAGCGAATTCAACAACAACAAAGCAATCCCGTTTCTCCTTCCTCACGGGTCGCCGCGGATCCCCGGCACAGTCTACCTCCTCCCTCGCACCCGGCCAAGCACCTGCACGTTCAACGTCACCCGAACCGCAGCCCGATACCACACTTCTTGAGCAACAACTGTCGCAAGAACGGCAGTTGCGCGCGCAAGCCGAAGCCAAGGCCGCAAAAGTGGATTCGGAGATCGAGGAGCTCTCCGTGCAGTTGTTCTCCCAGGCCAACGAAATGGTTGCAGCCGAGCGGAAAGCGAGAGCCAAGCTGGAGGCTAGGGTGGAGGTGCTGGAGCGCAGGGACAGAGAGAAGCATGCGAGGTTGGAGAGGCTGGAGGGCGCGGTTGGGAGGGTGGAAAGGGTGAAGAAGATGCTGGGAACGGGCTCCATGGTGGGGTTGCAAGCGAAGGTGTAGGGGGATGAGTTGTGGGATGTCCTATTCGGTTTTGCGCGTTCGTTCTTGCGGCTTCTACGATACCCTTCCTATTTATTGCATGACGTTGTTTTTGGGCATTTCTGCGTGTGCATTAGGAAGGTTTGTTAGCATTTGCACGGGTTAGGTTTCGTTCTGGATTTACCACGTTCGTGTTATTTGTTTGCGTTATTCGTATGTAGGAGCGTTATGCATCATTTTCTCTTCGGAAAGCCATTGACTTGATTGTTCGAAGCTATCTCTCCTGTTATTCGGGCCGTGGGGCGGACCTGTGATGAGGGGTGAGGGGAAATGATGTTGGAATGCATTGCTGGACACGATGTGACGACGCCATCCTATTACTGCCATCACCAGAGATTCACGCAGAGCTCTGTACTCCTGTAACGAGGTGCCTGTATTTCCTCTCCTGTGTTTGCCCGATTAATCATTACTACTCTCGTGGAATATAAATAGGCACATGACGTATTTCAGACTAGAAAGGAATACCATTTCCTAGTTCGGGCTTTCAAGTTAGTGCCCCTACGTAGTGCTTTCTACATACAATCCTCATCACTCCGTAGACCCTGTGGTAGTAATACCATGGAAGATGGGCAATTACCATGATAGAGATCTGATACCTTATATTAATATCAGGAATCCAACCCCTGAGCGACCTACGATTTGCAGCTAGTGCAATAAAAGGATTAGCGTCGTCCCAACGCGCCAATCTGATTGCATCCACCTCGTCTCAGGTTGTCCAGGGGGTTCGCCGACGACGAGGGCAACTCGACAATCTCCCCAAAAGATTATTTCCCACTACTTCACTTTCACCACCTTTCCCTCTTCACCAGCACGTTTCCTTTTCGACGACCCACGAGAGCGCGATTGCGTCGCCGCCGTCTACCGTTCGCCCTTCCCCTCCCCCGTCGCTGCGCCGAACCCCGTCACTCCTTCTCCATTCGACCCCCGCATTGGCTCGCCGGCTGGCTGGCGTCTTGAAACAAACACACACATCAGACATCATTTACGACGCTCCGCACGCCCTTCGCACCTCCTTCGGTCCCTCTCGCTCTTTCGTGCCCCATTCGGTTTCTCCCGCCGCTGTCTCTCGTATGCAACACGACCGCGCCGCCAATTCGCTCATTCACCGTTTCCTTTGATCGCTTCCACTCCGCACACGACTCTACCCCCTCGCATCCGCTGTCACAATTGGCGACCCTTGCGGAGGAACAATTCAAGGCCCTACCGTGCACGCGTTGGATATGATTTAGGACCATGACGCGCCCACAGATTATACGGGCAGGTATGCCACCAACCCAACATTTTCAGCTTGGGGGGGACGTCGGCGCTAACTTGTGCGTGCTGAGCAGATACCCTGGACCTGCAGGACAAGACCTCCCCTACCGCCCAAGATCACTCCCGTCAGCCGCAGCAGCCGGCGCCTCTAGGTGTTGGACCTGCAGCGCCCCATCAAGAGGCTACACTACGCCAGGTCGACAACGAGCGCAATTCCGAGGAAGCCCGCCTACACGGCAGCACTTGGAGCGACGCCGACACGTTACGCGATGACCCGGGCTCCGACGACGATCGCACTGTTGTGAATGGTGCTGGAGTCAACAGTGAATCACAGCGGGATGAGCAGGCCGTCCGACTCAACGGCGGCTTATCTGGAGGCGTCGACGACGCCGACATGCACGACGCCGACATCGACGAGGACATGGACGACGATATGATGGACAAGATTTCCAGTTCGCCTTCAATAGACGATGGTGGGTGTTCTCTACCTTCTCTCACGCACATTGGAGCTGAGCGGCGCCCTCTCCCGGCGTCGACTTATTCTCCGCCTTCCCCGTCTGCTTCTCTGTCAACCTATGAAGGCTCCTCTTCTCCTTTCACAACAACTCCTCTCCATCTTCCGCTCTCTGTCGCTGCCGCCCGAAGAGTAAGCTTCCCGGCTGGCAGCGCAGGGGCGATTTCTCAGTCCTCACAACGGTCATATCCTATTCCATTTCTCCTTCAGCCATATTCCAGAAGAACAAACCTGTCAGAAGATCATCATCGTGGTGAGTATAACCGGACCTCCGACAACGATTCGACTATTAAGGACCGCGAAAACCGACGTCCAGTGAGCGACAGTCCCTGGACCGGCCGGCTGAGAAAGACGGTGACCCGCCTGGAGTCCCTTCGCGACGACTCGCAGATGTCTCTGATGTCCGAGCTGGACGACGGCGAGGTCCGGATGCTGTTGCAACCGATGCGCAGCCCTGTGGAACCCGAAGCCCCTCCACTTGAAGAGTCTATCATTTCCGAAGCCAACCAAAGTGGAGTCCCCAAGGGAGAGGACGAGGAATGGATTACCGACAGCGATGCCGATTCCTGGGACATGCAGGCCACAAGCGATGATGAATCTAATGGCGTTTCCTTTTCTGAAGACCCTCGATTTGTTGACTCCGGTTGGGGAGGCGAATGCTTACAAGAGACAGAGGACATCGATTTCGAATTCGTGTACGCTTTGCACACGTTCGTTGCAACTGTCGAAGGCCAGGCCAACGCCACGAAAGGCGATACCATGGTTCTTCTCGATGACAGCAACAGCTACTGGTGGCTTGTCAGGGTTGTCAAAGACAGCAGCATAGGTATGGGTCCCTTTTCCTCCCGACGAATGCGTATTAACTTGTCCAAAGGATACCTCCCTGCCGAACATATCGAAACCCCAACAGAAAGACTGGCCCGACTGAACAAGCACCGGAACATTGATCTCTCCGCGACCATGCTGGGTGATACCGCAGAGAAGACAAAGAATCCGTTGAAGAAGGCGATCCGAAGAAGAAACGCCAAGACGGTGCAATTTGCCCCGCCCACCTACGTGGAGCCGTCGGACTACGATTACTCTTCAGATGAGGAGGGCGATGAAGTGCTGTTCGGCGGTGTGGATCCGACCCAGACTCAGGCGCAGGCAGCTACAGACAAGTCTGAGACCGAGCAGGATGAGAGCCTCAAGGTTGAGCCCCTCAAAGTGGGAGGTGCTAAGAAGGATCCCGAAAAGACCAATGCTGCAGAGAGTTCACGGAGTTCTAGTGAAGAAACGATCAAGAGCAGTGGCGAGAAGCAAAGAACCAGCGAGGATATTGACAAACCACTGGATCCGAAGGTCTCGCGCAACGGGACCTTGCGCAATACGGATTCCTTCTTCAAGGATGATAACGCCGAGACGCGGAAGATCACTCTTACCCCTAATCTGCTCCGAGATGACTCGACCAATGCAACAGGCTTGAGAGAGCGTGGACCCAGTCTTGAAAGTTTGGAGAAAAATGGATTTGCAGATAAGGTCAAGGACGACAAGAAGAAAAAGAAGGAGAAGAAATCTGGTATGCTCGGTGGTCTATTCAAGCGCAAGGACAAGAAGAAGGGAGTTCTTGATTCCTTCGACAGTGATACGGAGAAGCGTTCCGAGGAATTTGGCCGCCACTCCCCGCAGAGCAAAGATTCCACTGAAGAACGCCCGTCAACTGACCAGGCTCCGTCATCACCGCAGCGCCAGTTGAGCAAGGGCAAATTACAAAAACCACAGCGCAGCAGGGACGATTCACCATCTAAAGTCGTGAAGAGTATCCTGAAGACCGATGACGGGGACTTGAATGCGCAAAATGGTGGTCCCAGAAGCATGGACAACATGGCGAGTGCGCAGCCATCATCGACCATGCGACTTGTTTCCCCTGAGCAGGAAGACCCATCAGTTTCGGCCAGCGCGCAAGCAGCGAGTTCTGCGCAAAGGCAGCAGCAACCTACTCAAAAACCACGCCCAGAGACCGTCAAGCCGGCCAAACAGCGAGTCCAGCTCGATGATTTCGATTCAGAAGATGAAAAGGGGGATCCATTTGCCGATCCCGCCGCTGCACAACGCCCTTCACAGCCCGCTGAAGTCACAACAACGGCCCGGCTATCTGAGTCTCCTGTGCACGTAACTACTGCCGATATCCAGACGAAGGATGTCCCCCTAGACGACGTTCATGAAACCGACCCTCATCAGCCTCCTGCCCTTACCGCTGATACATCGAGCCAGGAGACGCCGTCTCCTATATCCACCCCGTCACCTGACAACAGCCCATCAATAGGTGGGCCTCCCAAACAGACACAACCTACCGCCATCGCAGAGAACTTATCTGTTGTCCCCCCGCCTTCTCGACCAGCACCAGTGCCTTCCAAGGAAGCCGAAACGTCCCCTCCGGTGTCCTCTGAGAGCGCGACCCTTCCGGCCTGGTCTGACTCCTCGCTTCGCTCATATCTGGACGATGGTAGTGACATTCGCGACACGCTTATGGTCATCAACGATACTACGGGTGTCGTGCCTGTGGGCCGTGACCATCCGCTTATGTCGCAGCTGTATGTGGAAGAGTCGAAGACACTTGAGCAGCTGAACGGGAGTCTGGATCTCTTGTTGACGAGATGGTTGGAAGAGAAGAGAAGGAGGCAAAGGGGTGGCCCGCCAGTGAAGGTGCGGTAGATGGGAGCATAGAGGGAGACGGCATGATCAATTCACGCTGACGTACGGTTTTTATGTTGGGATATACCCCCTTTTCTTTGTTTATCCTGTTTGGATTCTGTTCTTCGAGATAAAGGAAGATAGGAGGGAGGCAGTGGCAGGATCGCAGGCGTCTTGGTGTGCTTTTTTTCGCTTCTTCTTGGATATGTTGGCAGTAGGGTACTTGTTTCTTTTTCTTTCCTTCTCTTCTCTTCTTCCGCCACCCCTTTTCTGTTCTCTTCTCCGGCTATGCGCGACCATGGTGTGTGTCCGCGGCCCGTTCCTCCCAACCTGGCATACGTCCGGACCTTTGCACAGGCGGCGTTTCGGCCTCTTCGACTTTTGCCCTTTTTCGTTTCTGAGGTCCTTCACATTGTTGAGACCGAATGCTTTCTATTGGCTACGGCTCTCCTCCAGCGACCGGCTGTATCTTGCAGGCTATATTTCATGGCTCCGAGTTTCTCGTTGTGATATTTCATGTTCGTTGATTTGCGAGTTCGGGATGGGAGGGGAAGTCGCAATGTACAGTAGGATACATATGCAGACACGTGTATTTGATGGAAAGCATTTGATTGAACAATGATGAGTGCCTGCTCTGTATTCCTACAGTTTCGGCCTCGACTTGGTTATGATGTTAAATGTCGGAGCTACCAGTCCCACGCCGCTTACTGTATGTGGACCATCAGCTTGCTATTGTTCGCGTGAGGAGCATATGTCTTTGACTGGGGCTGCTGCTCTCGACCCCCATCTTGCACGGAAATCAAAAAGAACAAGCTCCTGCGTAAACACATACACGGTGTAAAGGTCTACACCATGACGTCTGGTATTTGGTATCTCCACAACTATCCTATATCCAAGACCGTTGGGCCGTCGAGGTCTCCGAATCATCAAAGCGCACCGCCACATCCAAGCCACACTGAACCGCCCCTCATGGATTCTCTTCCATCATCCAGCGCATAAGCAGCGATCTGCCTTTTCCCGCCAAAGTCCAATCGCGGCGCGTTGAGAACATCCGGACATGCAAATTGGAAAAGCGTCCGTACAGCTCTCTATGATGTGTCCTCTTGTGAAGAGAGAGACCGCCATGGCAAGCTACCCCCTTCCCCGCCCCTAAACGCTGGGCGCGCTCTCGTGGCTCTCGTCTCCTCGTCTCCTAGCGTCGGGTCCGATCGCTGCACCAAATGGACCTGTCCGCTCCACATCCTCCGGCTGCCACCATCCGATCCTGAACATCGAGTCTGTCCTCGCACATCTACCACACTCACGGACAAGCTCTCCGTCCCTAGTCCTACTTTAGCTTGGTAGGGAGATGCACTAGAGCTCCAAAACACACAGGCAGCCACCGGACTCTTAAACGTCATTCCCGCTGCAACACCACCGCCTCCTCTCCTTTCCCTCTCACTATGTCGACGCTGTCCAATCCTCCTCCCACCAAGGACACCTCTCTCCCAGCTTCTCCCACATCCACCGTCTCTCCCTTCGCCTCGCCGAACGCAATCCCTCCCCGGACGAGCTCCCACGGGCTCGTGAACCCCAACACAGCCGCGCAGAGGTCACGCGTCAGCGTCCTGCGGCCACTGTCGGAGATCGACTGGATGTCTCAGAGCTCGTCGCTGTCGGCCAAAAGCAAGAGGAACAGTAACAGTGCGGTGCCACTCGTCCAACAACTACAGCAGCAGCAACAGCAAAGTCCGCCTACCTCCCCGACCACCTTTACAAACATGATTTCACAGCAGTCGCAAGCGAACGCGCAACCTACACCCATGAGTTACACACCGCAGCCGTCGCAGTCGCAGTCGCAGTCGCAGTCGCAAGTACAACCGTCGCACGCATCTCCACCCCCACCGCCCCCCGCGCAGGACAACTTCCACGATAAACTCATTTACGGAAGCCCGACGACGTGGACGGAGGAGAAGGAGCGCATATTACTGGGTCCCTATGATTATTTAGTCGGGCACCCGGGCAAAGATGTCCGTAGCCAGTTCATCGCCGCGTTCAATGAGTGGCTGAGGGTGCCGGAGGACCGTCTGGAGGTGATAACTAGGGTGGTAGGGATGCTGCATACGGCTTCGTTATTGTAGGTTTTTGTTTCCCCATTCACGGACACGGAGCCCTTGGGAGAATAATGCTAACGTGGCCACCAGAGTCGACGATGTGGAAGACTCGTCCGTCCTGCGCCGCGGCATCCCCGTCGCGAACTCCATCTTCGGCACCGCGCAGACCATCAACTCCGCCAACTACGTCTACTTCAAGGCCCTCGCCGACGTCGTTTCCCTCGGCAACCCCAAACTCATCGATATCTTCACCGAGGAGCTGATCAACCTGCACAGGGGCCAGGGCATGGAGCTGTACTGGAGGGACAGCCTGACGTGCCCCAGCGAGGAGGATTACCTGGAGATGGTCGGGAATAAGACGGGAGGCTTGTTCCGGCTGGCGATCAAGCTGATGCAGGCGGAGAGTTCGGTGGACATGTACGTCTCTTTTCTTCCTCTCGTCTGGTGCTTTCGTGTTGGCCGGTGCTAACGAACCTCCAGCGACTGCACACCCCTCGTCTCCACCGTCGGCGTCCTCTTCCAGATCCTCGACGACCACCTCAACCTCTCCCCCACCTCGGGCTACGCCTCCCTCAAGGGCCTCTGCGAGGACCTGACCGAGGGCAAATTCTCCTTCCCCGTCATCCACGCCATCCGCGCCGACCCGGGGAACCACGTCCTCACGAATATCCTCAAGCAGAAGACGAACGACGAGGAGGTGAAGAGGTACGCGATCCGGTACATGGAGGAGAGGGGGAGCTTCGAGTATAGCAGGGGTGTGATTCAGCGGTTAAGGGAGAGGAGCGACGAGTTGGTGGCTGAGGTGGAGGGAAGGCTGGGAGAGTTGGGGGCGGACCCGGCGGAGGGGGGTGCAGCTCTGCGGAAGGTTTTGGAGCGGTTGGTGTTGAGGTAGCGGTATGCGTGGGGGGGGGGGGGGGGAATAACGCA